>CAUYQG010053793.1:0-14542 GCA_963574415.1 Tarsius wallacei
GGTCTTGCATCTGATGGAGATTTGCTGAGGGGGTGGGGCTAGGCTGCCTGCTTGACCTACAGTAGAATGGCTGAAGACTTCCTAAAACCTGGCTGTTGGAAATTTATTCATGTCTAACCTGTGCTAGATTCAAAGAGTTTCAGGGGTAAAGTCTAAACAAAAAAAAAAAAAAAAAAAAAAGAAAGAAAAAAACCTAAAAAAAAAAAAAAAAAAAAAAAAGCTGGGCATGGTGGCTCAAGCCTGTAGTTCCAACTATTCGAGAGGCTGAGGTAGAAAGCTTCCCTTGAGCCCTGGAGTTTGAGCTTACAGTGAGCTATGATTGCACCACTGCACTCCAATCTGGGTGACAGGCTGTCTTTGAAAACAAACAAACAAACAAACAAAAGAGCATGGAAACCTTTTCTTAAGAAAATGCTGCATTTCAGAGGCCTGTGATATGCTTCCTTGGTTTCAGCATTGCAGAGAAACTTTGGAATAACTAGTCTGGGTGGCACCTTTTCATGGATATGAGGACTATCCAGCTGTGACCTTAACCCCTTTATTCAGCCCTATAAATAAATGCTTTCATAAACTTAGGTACAATACCCAGTAAAAACCTCATTTTTCCTGGAGTCCTTCATTCTTTTAAGCCAGGAAGTTTATTAAAAGCTCAGATTCATAGGCTGCAGTCCAAATATAACAAGTGAAACCTTTGGTGGTGAGGTCAGGAACCTCCATGAGGAATGCTCACAGGCACTCTGTCGGCATTCAGGTCACAGAAGGCCAGGAACGGGGCAGCAGTGTCCAGGTACTCCTTCCTTGAGGGGCTCCATGCTGCACCTTGTCCCAAGGGTCCGCTCCTCTCTTTCCCTTGACAACACTATCTGCAACTAGCTTTCATTTGTACAGGACACAGGGAGTTGAGGGGTAGGAAGGAGGTAGAAATGACAAGGCTTCCCCTCCTTCCAGTCTGACTTCCAGGCTGAGGGTGGTATCAGCCTGTCCATCCAGGTATTGTTGTAGGGTACTGGTTGACCAGAGGCATAGAGGGCATGGCGGCTGCCCAGTGGGTGGGGATTAAAGGGCAAAGCCACCCTTCCAGACCTGAACTATTAAGTCAACACACAGTGCATCAGAGTAAAGAGCCAGAGATCCCTGAGTCAGCAAGCCAGACTTTAAGTTTGGACATCACATCTTTAGAATTGAAACATGTTAGGCAGGAGGGGCACTCAGTCACTGAAGCATAGGAACAAAGCCTGATGTCTTCAAACATTTGAGTAATAAAGTCGAGCTTCCATCTCCTCCCAGTCTCTGGCTGGCCATGACTCCACTTAAGGTGTGCACTGCCCGAGTGAAATGCCATGCAAACCACAAGTGGGAGCCACAAAGGAAATTTGAAATTTTCTGGCATGTACATTTTAGAAAGTTAAAAAAAAAAGTCAGGTGAACTTGATTTTTATATTTTATTTACATAATATGTCTAAAATATAAAGGATTTCAACATATAATATAAAATTATTAATGGCCTATTTTAATTTTAGAGGCTTTATTTATTTGAAATCTGGTATATAATTTACACTTACAACACATCTCAATTTGTACCATCCATATTTCAAGGCTCAGTAAGTCACCTGTCATTAACAGCTGTGTTATCAACATTACAAGTCTAAGAATTTGTTTTCTCCTGTAGTTTGTCTACAGTCGTAGAGAATTTTCTGGGAAGTTTGCCAACAGTATATCGGTTGTTATTGTAAAATATCTAGTTGTTATTGTA
This sequence comes from Tarsius wallacei, assembly GCA_963574415.1. Lineage (NCBI taxonomy): Eukaryota > Metazoa > Chordata > Mammalia > Primates > Tarsiidae > Tarsius > Tarsius wallacei. The sequence goes on from CAUYQG010053793.1 coordinate 1,754, forward strand.
AAATAATAAATTGACCTTCGGGAATTTTGTGCATCAAGATTTTGTGCATTTGGTTAGTGGGAATCAGTACCCCTTCCAATCAGCTCTGGGATACTCACAGGACCTGGTTCCTCATCTTGCAGGACTGGGAGCCAGATGTCTGACTATGGTGAATTCTAAAGGGAATTCCTCTTTTTTTTTTTTTGGAGGTATGCTTTGACTCTGTCACCTAAGCTGGAATACAGTGGCACAATCCTGGCTCATTGCAGCCTCTAACTCCTGGGCTCAAGTGATCCTTCTGCCTCGGCCTCCTGAGTAGCTGTGACTGCAGGAAAATGCCACCATACCTAAGTTTTTTATTTTTTGCAGAGATGAGGTCTCTCTGTGTTGCCCAGGCTAGCCTGGAGCTCCTGAGCTCAAGCCATCCTCCTGCCGCTGCCTTTGCCCCCCAAAGTGCTGGGATTACAGATGTGAGCCACCACACCTAGCCGGGAATTCCTCCTTATGGGAGCCATGTTTGTGGCCAGCTGGCCTTCCCCAGGTGACTCCTCTCACCCCACCACTTCTGAGTGCTTTGAGTTCCCACACAGTCCTCAGGGCCTTACAGTGCTGTGCCTTTTAGTTCATACATTTTAGGTAGACAGTATGGCCTCCTATCCAGCCAACTATGAATTACTGTGAATAAGAAATGTCCTCATTTTAAATGCTAACAGTATTGACTTAATGACTTAAACAATTAGACATTTTCTAACTTTGGTGCCCAGTCTTGGCAGAGCATTTGGGTTTGTTTGCTGTATTAGATAACATGAGTTGCCCTGTGACTTCTCTATGCTCAACCTAAAACAGTCCTAGAACTTTAAAGTGACTGGTAAAGAAATAAAGTAAAGTAAAAAAAGGACAACCTCACACAGAATTTCAAACTCTTTCCTTCCTGCCCACTGCTAGGTTAGCCAGTCAGCAAAGCCAAGCATACCTTCCGCCAATGTTGTAGGGGGAGCTTAGTGAAGTTCCTTGCAGCTCTGTTTAATGGACGCTGCCCTTCTCAGGCCCTCTGCCTCTACCTCCCAGTCAGTCAGACCATCCTGTGAGCCCCTCCCACGTCCTCTAGCTGCTTCCTCTCCCGTTCTATTTCTTGCCAGCACTGCTCCATCCCTTCCCTAGACTTATACGCGTTTCTTTCTCAGCTGCCATCTCCCTGGCATCTTCATTTTGCTACAAATACTTTGTCCTTCATCCATATCGGGGTGACAGGGGATGGGGTTGGAGGAGAAGAAAGGAAGTTAAGAGGTTAAACATAAAGCCCCCACTAACATAGATTATGCAGTCTGTTTCATAGTTTCTATGTGACTGCTTGTGAAAAAAACCATTGCTTTCCTGTGCACACATAACCCTGGTTGTAGAACTCTGAGAGTCAGACATGAAGGCACCAGCATGTTCCACACCTGACTTCCAGGGCTCATCTGAGCCTTCACTGTCAGTGGCGAAACTGGGTTCTCACTTTTTCTCTGTCTGGAATTACAGTTCTTTTAATAACCAGGCTAATATACACTGACAGCAGTCACCTTCCTCAGCTCCTGAAAGGCAGCAAGATCTCCCATTGATACCTGTTATCCAGGTGAACAGTAGTAACAGCTCTATGCTAGGCACTTTAAATCATCTCAAGGTGAAGATAGTCAACTTGCTGCAGTCATTGGTAGTAAAAATAGTAGACTCTTTTCTTGCTGAAGAGACATGTCAAGTTTGTGCAATATATTGGTTCTTTCAGACAGCCTTATGGCCAAGCTTTGGTTCCTGGGAAATAATACCCTTTGGGCATTTAGGATGCTATAGGACAACTGCTCTCCACCTCCCACATCCCTCAGTGTTCCTCTTTCCCCGTGGAGATCTGGCTGTGTCCTCTGACAATACCCCTCCATGTCCCCTAGGACCTCACTCACCTTTAAGCTGAGGTCCAGCTCCCTTAGTGAGCGCTGAATCTCTCTGGTGAGGATGTTCATCCGTTCACACTCCTGGAAGGCAACTACAATGTAGGGAGTGCGCTCCTCCACTTTGGCCATCAGCTCTGGGATGTTAAACTCGTCTGTCATCCGCTCCAAAATTTCTTCCAGTAGGGCCTTGACCTGCCCCACAACAGGAAATAGAGTTAAGAAAGAACTCTATTCTCCAGAAGAGCTCCATCCTCTTGCAGTGTGGGATTAGAGATGTCACCTGTTGGCCTCCTTCCCATACCACCTGGCTATATGCTCTTGCCTGCTTGCCTAGGTCAACTAGGTTAGAGTTGAGGACCGACCATAGGATGACGTCTTCTAGGCTGTCCAGATTCCTGTGACTTGCTTGGCAAGCTTAAAAAGATGGACCCAGAAGCCTCTCTAAGAATTGGGAGTTGAAAAACTCAGACGCTGACCCAGGTAGCTGTGGGAATCAAACTGGAAAGCCATAAGGTCCACTTGGGCCAAAGGTGGCCCTTATGGGCCATGTGAAGCTGAAGTGATGAGTAGCAGTTATCTCTCATCTATCTGTATATCTATTTGTCTTTCTGTCTATCTATCTATCTATCTATCTATCATCTATCTATCTCTACATACAATATATCTGTATCTATCTACACATACACTCAGTTTTGAGTTCCTGTGAGGTGACACTGAGGTTTCTATCCTTGAGTTCTGGAAGAAGCACCCCCATTTATCATGTAAACCTCCTCTTCCACCTCCATGATTCCTTTCCCACACAAAGTGTCAGCTAATTAGACCAGGGGAGCTAGAACAACCAGGGTCTCTCTCCTGGAAAATTGGAATTGAGGCTCAGAGATTCTGAGTTAATTTGGGGCAAGCACTTGGAGGCTAAGTCTGTCATTTTGGAGTAAATGAGTAAGCCCAGGAGGTTTGTCAGCAGAGAAGAAAAATGAAATGAGTGCAGACATAATAGACCATGTGGCCAGCAGACTGGGACCAGAGGGAGAGAGGGAGAGTGTGACTGAGCAGGTGACCACCAGCCCTTTCTGGAGTCCCAAGAGCTGAGCTCTAGATGTCTGCAGTGGATGTCTGTTGTCTTTATCTCTTTATCATCTTTTTCTCCTTCTTCTAGGAACAAGACACTATCTCCTTTGGGAAACTACCTCTTACCCATTGTTCTGGGGAACAGCCACTGGGCCCAGCCTCCCCTCTGACCCAAGTTAGGACAATCAGATGATTTTTCCCAGGAGCTCAAAGATTTGAATCTCAAGCCTGGAATCCTAGGAGTCACTGGCAGGACTGAGGTGCCGGGAAAGACTATCTACTCTCCTTTCTCCCTGGAACTCTAGAGCCATTGTGGTTTTTCTTAGGTTGATTCCTTTGATACAGTTCTTGCCTCATTCAGCTAAATTGGTGGCTGTTGCTTGCAACCAAAGAACCCCGATTGAGTGAATACAGTTTTGCAACACATGACCCATGCAAATGAAATCAAGTCACTTAGGTTTCAATTTTCCCAACTGTAAAAATTTTCAAAGGCATCTTTTTCCACCTGCTCCCTCTTCCCCAACTCCCAGAGTTGATACAAAGACCAAATCAAATGAGCTGATGAGTGTGGCACTATCTGAAAGCTGTAGGGAACCATATAAGTGTAAAGAACTGTAAGTAAGTGTAAAGGATGATAAATATTCACCTTGCCTTGTATTGTTAACATACAATACATTCTCCAGGAAAAGAGCTGATATTAGAAAAAAGAAAGTGAAAACCCATCACCTTGTCATGAATGGGTCTTCGGTGTTGTCATAGCAAAAACTGGAATGGAATTTTAATGGTACCCGAGAGTTGCTGCTGGGGTAGAAGACAAATGGCTAAAATTACATCATATTTCTGTTTCTGGAGCAGAATTTGAAGAAGCAGCCCTATATCAGTGAGTTTCCATTTGGAAATTATTCACAAAGAGATGAAAAGATAGTCTGGAGGTATTGCTCCAAAATACATCGAATATGGGAACACGGAGTTCTGACTCATCTTTGATCAGACTTTGAAGGGTCTGGAGGCCCAAGGAGGGACAGGGCTGGTAGGGAAGGGACCAGGTCCACAGACACACGCAGGACCCTCTTTTGCTCAGGGAAGCCAGAGGCCCCTTCAGATGGGAGGAATGGGTTCCCAGGGATATGGTCCATTTTATTTCTACAAACAAACACTTCTGCTTCTTTCTTTTTGGAAAAGTAATAACAATCTAACATTACAGATACGTATGATAAAAAATCTAACATTACAGATACATATGATATTAGAAGCAAAATCCTTCCTCAATCTTGACTCTTCCACCAAAGGGAGAGAAACACTGTTAATTTTTGGTTTATATTCCTACACATGTCCTTCAGTGCATACAACTCTATGTCTTTATCATCCATCCATCAATTATCCATCCACCCATGTATCTATCATGCCCGCTTTTCTTTTCTCCCTCCCTCCCTCTCCCTGCCTCTCTCCCTCCCTCCCTTTCTCCCTCCCTCCCTTTGTCTCTTTAGCTATATATTAAAATCTCCTTCCCTTCATATAGATGTGGACATGGGAGTAGATTTGGGTCAAGACTTCGTGAGTGTATGTGGAGTGTGCAACCTCTCGGTCATTTGCGTCTTAATAATGAGACACTCTCTCTGGACTTTGGCTCTTTGTCCCTCTTTGAGCTAATATGTGGATGGGAAGGAACATAGATCATAGGAACATGTGAGCTATGGGTGAAACACTACCATGACTGAGCATGGGCTACTACACAGTGACTTGCATCCTTGTTGTTGTCCCACATGGCATCAAGCGAACATTCCTGACACAAGCACGCGCGCGCGCACATACACACACACACACACACACACACACACACTCCCCCATGTTTTCAGTTAGTGGGGAAGGGGATAAGGAAATAAGAATGAGAAGTTTCTTTGAATCTTGACTGAAGAATGCTAAGTCTATTTTTATATTGTTTCAGCCTTTTTCATTTTTTGGAGCTAGGAACATTTTTCATTCTGGATGGTATGGGTACTTCCCTTTATTCTCAAATTATATCTTATACATCAACTAGGAGAACAGGCTAAGCAGTGTAATTTTTTTTTTTTTTTTTGAGTTGGAGTCTCACTCTGTCACCCAGACTGGAGTGTAGTGGCTGCTCCCGGCCACTGCAGCCTTGACCTGCTGGGCTCCAGCAATCCTTCCGCCTCAGCCTTCCAAGCAGTTGGAACTACAGGCGCGCGTTACCATGCCCGGCTAGTTTTGATTTATTGTAGAGATGAGGTCTCGCCAAGTTGCCCAGGCAGGTCTCAAACCTGCAGGCTCAGGCAATCCACTCACCTCGGCCTCTCAAAGTGCTGGGATTACAGGCTGAGCCACCGAGCCCGGCCCAAGCAGTGTAATTTAAGGCAACTTTCTGAAAGTATGCTCACTTCATCAAAATCACTAGGTTGCCAATGCTGGGGCCTAACCCCAGGCCTCAGAATTAGAATTTCAAGCTCTCATTCCTAGGCATACTAAAATTTAAGAACTACTATTTTTTTTTAAATTAATCAGTATTTTTTATTACCATATTGTGGGGTACAGTTAAGGATTAGGTATACAAATATGCTTCGTTCAGACACCCTTGGTGATAAGAGGTGTCTCCCCGTCCCCAGACAGATATTGAGTATCATTAATCCCATCCCCTCTCCCCTGAATTCTTAAATAGTACAATTAAAACATTTTATATTCCCACTTCTATCATCAACCTCATAAATGTCACTTTGATATACCCAGTAAATCTTTTTCTATCATTGTGAGCATGTGTTTATGTATACACACACTTTGTGGTTTAAAAAATTACTCCTATATTTTTGTCATCTGATATTTTCCTACGTATTTACTTAATGACTATATTCTGTTACTAGAATTTAACCCCTGAGAGCAGAGACCTTGAATATGCAATTCATCACTGTATCTCCAAAGTCTAAAATAGTGCTTGGTACACAGGAGACAATAAATAATTATTTTATTTTATTTTACTTTATTTTTTAGTTGGAGTCTCAGTCACCCAGACTGGAGTGCAGTGGCCACTGCAGCCTCGACCTGCTGGGCTCCAGCGATCCTTCCGCCTCAGCCTTCCAAGTAGCTGGAGCTACAGGCGCGCGCTACCATGCCCAGCTAATTTTTGACTTATTGTAGAGATGAGGTCTCGCCAAGTTGCCCAGGTGGGTCTCGAACCCGTGGGCTCAGGCAATCCACTCACCTCAGCCTCCCAAAGCACTGGGATTACAGGCTGAGTCACCGAGCCCGGCTTAAATAATTATTTTAAAAATGGACATAGTGTTTTTGTCACTGTAAAAGTTAAACAACATCCCAACATATTTACATGCTATCAATGTGCTTAACCATTCATCAAAAGTTAGGCAAGTGGGTATTTTTACTTTTGGCTTCCTTATTGTCAACAGGGGGACTGATTTAAGGATTCATTTGAGAGATTAGCTAGTAAATGAATAGTATTGGAAAATGGAATTGAAAAATAATTAGTAATTTCATTTAAAGTACCACTTCAAGCCCCTCTGTCCCTAAACTTTTTCATTACAGTCACTAACAAGTAGGATAACTGAAGGATTTAGGGGTTTTATGTGTGTGTAAAATAAATGCTGATGCAAAAGGTGATAGAAAAGATGGGGTGGTAAAAATCAGTGGGAATTTTTTTGGTCAAAAGACCAGATTTGATACGTGACTCATCAGAGATCACTTTTCATGGGTAAATTAGGTAACTTCTCTGATACTCCATTTTCTCACCTGTAAAATGGGGATACATGCAGGATTACTATAAGTATTAAGAAAGAGTACTCTGTAACCATAAAACTTGGCTTCTGTTGAGAGGAAGAATTGAGGATAAATGCTTAAGTTGGATTACCAACTCTTAACTCATTAAGATTTAATAACAGTACACTAGGGAAAGACTATATATTGCCATATATAGGCTAAGACTCTAACTCAGGGATGATAAAGTCTGATATAAATACATTCACACAATCTGTAGCCTGTCTAGTAATTATATATTTAAGTGACACAGACTTTACCTGGCAATGGTGTGTCAAAGACATAATAAATAACTGACTTTTTCATCCATTATTAAAAGACACTTTATATATGTTAACCTCAAGTCTCAATAAGGTACCGTATCTACCAGTTCTATTAATTAAAGGTGGGAATTTCCATTAAAAACTAAAAAAAGCTAAAGTCTGATTACTCAAAAAACAGGTCCTGTTTTCAGTTCTGTTTTGTTTTTAAAGCATGAGGTCTTGAAGTACCTTGCATTTTTGACTTGTAAAATCAAGTTATGTTCTGGTGTTGGCTCTGAACTTAAAATGAAAAAAACATTATTAGTAGCTTTCAGGAATTCAAAGAATCCATCCAAAATAGCACCAAAACTAAGCCAGAGAAAGCCCCCAAACTAAGCTACTCTCTGAAAGCCCAAACTCTGATATCCATTATGAAAATTAACACTTACCTCATCATACATGAACTGCAGAGTCAGAGCAGACTTGCCCACACCACCACTGCCCACCATGATGACTTTGTGTAAGGCCAAAGAATTCTGACCCTTGGGCTTATTTGCTGCCATCTTGTGTCACAGGGTTTTTAACCAAAGGAATAAGAAGAATCTAAGAAGAATGAAAGAGTAATTAATGCTTAGTATATTCTTCTGAATTCCAGTGTAGGACAGATATGTCCTTAGAGTTCAAGAAATCAGTTTCATTCTGTGATTATTTTAAACAGATGGCAAATGAATTATGCTCATTTAAGGGAAGACCCATTTAAAAGAAAATAGCATGGCAATAAAACAAGTCTATGACTCAAAGGCATTTCTCTTATATTAGCTGGTTTTCAGAAATGAACTATGACCAAAAATGAAAATTTCCCAGTGCAACTATGTGCTAGCTAAAATGAACTACATGCTGATAGCTACACTGAAATATATCCACACAAATTATGAAAATAGGCTAAAGGATTCCTTTGTTTTCATATCTATTTTGGCAATAATTAAAGAGATGTTCATTCTAATTTCAGTACAAAACAAGTGACCAAAAAAAAAAAAGACTGCCAATGTGTTTACTACATTATGCCTTACATTAAGTATCTCACTGAAAGGCTCACTTACTGCTATTTTGTAAAACAAGAAATCTCACCCCAACAACTTGGTGGTAGAATTATAAACAGAATCCAAGGCAGTATGACCCAGGTACCACATTACCAGAAAACCTGTTTCTTGGGATGGATGGATCCTAAATATCTGGATCTAGCATGCCTTCATTTTCCTCAAAATATGTATTTAATACATTTTTTGCACTCATTGTGGAGAAGGCCAGGTTTCTACAGAAGCTGTAGTGGTGATGCGCACTGATGATACCCAGTTACCTCTGGCCATGGCACTAGGTCTTAGAAAAAATGCCGTGAGGTCACAACACACACTCTGTGTGTGGAGACTCAAGCAAAGACACTTTTTGTTATTAGGGGACTGAGAAGATTGCACTCTTCCTCCTCAGCATCTCTTTGACTTGTTTTGAACACAGATACAGCTTTCCTGTGTTAGAGCTCACAGAACTGCACTCCACCCTGCTTACTTCCCTATCTTGTTCTGATCTCTCCCACTCGGCTACATCATACCGGCACTGGTCTCCTGTTCTTCAAATGCTGGTCTCTGCCTCTTGGCCTTTTTGCCATGCAGTTTTCTCTGTTCAGCATATTCTTTCTTTTTTTTGTAGAGACAAAGTCTTGCTACGTTGCCTAAGCTGGTCTCGAATATGAGATTGCTTGAGTGTAGTTGCTTAATATGGGTCTTCTTCTCCTGTATACCAGAAACAACTCGAGTGCAGGGGCCATGTCTATTTGGTTTACTTTTCACTTAATGTAACTAACATGGCTAGCAAAACTAGCCATTTAGTATACATGTGTTGAATGAATGAATAAACAAATGTTTGCAGTCTGACATAACCTTGGGGGAATGCTTTAGACTATACTGGTATAAACTAGCTATTGCTACCAAAGATTCAATCACAAGCAGGGACCAGGACAATCTGCCATGGGTCTGTGCCTCACATACTGGCTTTATAGGGCACTCAAAAGCTGGCACTGCTTCAGGCCCAACCCAGAAAGCATGCCCGTATGCCTATTTGTCCAACACAGAAAGATGGGGGTGGGGAACCCTCCTTCATCCTACTCTCTATTTAACAATACAAACAAGTTAACATGCTTCCTTTGAGGCTGCTTTCAATCTATATTCAGCATAACTGAGATTATGTATACATATATGCAATTTTTGATCATGTTCTTATAATTATGTCATAAACATTTTAGCAGAAACAGTTTGAACTGTGAAGGGTCTGGCAAAAAACTGACATTTATAGGTCAAGAGTTCGATTTAACTAAACAAACAAGACTGAGCTCCTCTTTTACCTGGTATGGAGAACATGGCTATTAGATCCTGAGTGCTCATCACTGCTCAGAAATAGTGAAAATTATAGTACACTTCAGGTGATATGCTAAAAGCCCAAAGGATACCAAGTCTAAGCCAGGTTATGAAGCATGCTGTTTGGCGCTCCTAAATAAATCAGGAGATGACTTCTTTTTCACTATTATGACCCTTATTTGTGGGCAGCTATAATCATTTCATGGCTAAATAACTACTGTTTTATAGTTAAAATGTTAAGTAACACATGAGCTCAGGGTGTTACCATATCAATTAATACTCTAGGAGTTGTGTATTTTTTAAAGCAAAACATTTTAGCAGTTACTCCAACTGGGTTAAAACACTTCTTTCCAGCACAATTTAAAATATAGTCTGTGACTCAGAAACAGAAGAGGCAGAAATTCTCAAAGACATTTTTTCAAAGTGCAAACATTCCCTAATAACTATGAGCTTTACATTTCGGACTATTAAGAGGTCATCTAGGAAAAGAAGCTCTCGTCAGGAAAATAATACTCAAGCCCCATTTTAAAAACTTGGCACTCCAGTTTCATTCCCAAACCCCGGTCTAGACGTTGTTTCAAATGGTACATAAGTCACAGCCCTGCCTACCTGGAACTTAAGACAAACACATATTGGGATGGGACCCAAAAAAACCACAAAATTATTTTTTGGTGGATGGGTCCCTTGTAATACAGTTAAGTATAAGTGTTCTAGGAACCCATTGGCATCAGTGTACAGCTAGCGTTGTTGTAAGAGCCTGCGTTTGGCTTCAGTGAATTTTTTTGGAGATTCTTTCAACATGTTTGCCCATTTCACAATGGGTGATTTACCAGCACACCTGCCCACATTGCACTGAATGTTCAGTAGTTTTTGACCAATAACGGCATGACCCCGTGCCCCACCCTCCCTATTCACTGGATCTTACCCAAAGTGACTTTTGTTTTTCCGGATTAAAAAAGTCCTCAGAGGGAAACAGTTTGCTGATGTGGAAGAGGTGAAACAAAAAATGGCAGAAGCACTAAAAGGCATCCAAACTGATGAGTTCAAAACTGTTTTGAGCAATGGAAAAAACATCTTTATAGGTATACAGCATCAAACGGAGAGTATTTGAAGGTGACTGAAGTTTAAACATTTAAGAATAAATACACAATTTTTAAATGAATAAATTTTTTGGGTCCCCCCTCATACATAAATAAGAAAATCCCACTAGTGCTAAGTGCAATGAAGAAAATAAGTGGGCAATGTGACAAAGAATAGAGGGTTGGGCTACTTTAACCAGATACTCAAGGATGACTCTGAAGAGGTGGCCTGAAACCTGAGTGTTATAAAGGAACCGCACAGCTCTGAGGGGAGAGCATTCCAGATACATGAAATACTAAATGCAAAGACCCTAAGATGGGAGAAGGGTGGCATGTTTTAGGGATCAGAAGGTCAGAGTAGATGAAACCTAGTGTCTTAGTCCTCTTTCTGTTGCTATAACAGAATATCTGAGACTGGGTAATTTATTTTTTAAAAATTGGCTGGGCGTGGCAGCTCATAATCCCACCACTTTGGGACACTGAGGTGGGAGGGCTGTTTGAGCCCAGGAGTTCAAGACCAGCCTGAGCAATATAGTGAGACCATATCTCTACAAAATGTAAAAATTAGCCAGGCACAGTGGCATGCACCTGTAGTCCCAGCTACTTGGGAGGCTGAGATGGGAGGATCCCTTGAGTCCAGGAGGTGGAGGCTGCAATGAGCTGTGATCGTGCCACTGCGCTCCAGCCTGGGCAACAAAGTGAGGCCCTGTCTCTAAAAAGAAAGAGAGAGGGAGGGAGGGAAGACGGAAGCAACGGGAGAAAGGACGGGAAGGAGTGGGGGGAAGACATTTAGTTCTTACAGTTCTGGAGACTGGGAAGCCCAAGAGCATGGTGCTGGCATCTACGTGCCTTCTGGAGGCAATCCCGGGAGTCCATGCAAGACAGGACAGAGGTTTGGGCAATAGCAGCAGAAATGGTATTCATACTTATAGCATAACTACTAATACCATCTATACTGGGGAAATTTACTTACCACTTACTAAGTGTGAGGCGTTGTTCTGAGCACTCCGCATATACTAACTCAGTTGAGTACTACATTTTATATATTTACAATCCTGTGAGGTATGTACTATTTTAACTTCATTTAACAGATGAGGAATCTGGGTCACAGATGTCGACTTGCTCAAGGCTGAGCCAGAATTTAAATGGAGGCAGCTGGCTCTCCTACCCACTATGCTACTTGGGATATATTTTGGAGAAACAGTTGACAGAACTTGCTGATTGACTGAATGGGAGAAAACAAGAGTAACTTTTAAGGTTTTGGTCCAAATATCTGAATGTGTGCTGGTACTACCACTTACAATGGAGAAAGACTAGAAAGGAACGGGCCTAGGAAAGAAATTTCAGGCTCTGCTAGGAGCATCCAACTGAGTTGTTGAATAGGAAATTAGATATTCTAGCCTGGAGTTCAGGGGTGAGGGTTGAGATAGAGACTAAAATTAGAATGTCAGTTTACAGATGGTATTTAAAGTCACAAAACGGAATGAGCTCTCTTGGAGACACAATGGAGATGGACAGCAGAGGAAAGATCTGAGACAACTCCATAGGCTGGTTTAGTAGGAGGAAATCCAGTGACTGTACAGTCATTGAAGCTGGCTAACTCAAATCCTGCTGAAAGACTGAGATGACATTTGATAGGAAACCAAAAAAAGAACTGATTACTAGACTTGGAGGTTGCTGGTGACCTGAGTAAGAGGCATTTAAGCAATAGAGGTAAGGATGGGGTTGGCTGAGGAGAAACAGAAGGTACATAAATAAAAATTTACTCTAAAGATGAAAGGAGAAATGGAATCATAACTGGAAGGTGTTGTTAGGAACAAGATTTTTTGTCTGGTTGCTTTTTAAATATTCTTAAGAGATGTTTGGGCCAGGCGTGGTGGTTCATGCCTGTAATCTCAGCACTTTGGGAGGCAGAGGCAAGAGGATTGCCTGAGCCCAGGGGTTCGAGACCAGCCTGGGCAACTTGGCAAGACCTTGTCTCTACAAAATATCAAGAAAAAATAGCTGGTGGCATGTGCCTGTGGTTTCACATATTTGGAAGGCTGAGGTACAAGGATCACCTGAGCTCGGCAGGTCGAGGCTGCAGTGGCCATGAATGTGCCACTGCACTCCAGCCAATATTTTTGTTAGACTAAGCCTAAAACAAGTTGTATATCCTTTATTTGAGATGCTTGGGACTAGAACTGTTTTGGATTTCAGATTTTCTCAGATTTTGAAATACTTGCATTATACTTAGCAGTTCAGCATCCCTAATCTGAAAATTGGAAATGCTTCAATGAGCGTTTCCTTTGAGCATCATGTCATCGCT
>CAUYQG010053794.1:0-10596 GCA_963574415.1 Tarsius wallacei
GAAGAAACTTCTAGTGATGTTTTTCAGGCCTCAAGGTAGTTTCGGTTGTTAGATAAAATCTGTTTTACTCACTTAAATTCTACATCTAAACTCTTTAACTTCTTATATACTAAAACTTTAATATGTATCCCAAACCCTGAAAAAAAACTTATAAATCACCTACATATACCTTAATATAAATTTTCACTTAAATCTTATGCCTATGATTATAAATTTATAGAACCTTATGTCTAAACACCATAACTACAATCTACAAATAATAATTCAACTTGACCGTGGCATGGGCAAAAGGGAAAGGTCAACAATGAGTTTCCAGTAGCCAGTGGCCCAGGGTCACCAGGACCCTGTCAATCTGGTGGGCCTCCAAGGCTGGCTCCCAACAGAGGTGAGCCCACCTTCCCCAGGCGATATCGACTACTGTCAATCCTACCTTCCCGCCCTACCTCCCTCCCCCTCCCCCCCTGCAGTTTCCCGTTACTGTCAATCCTTTTCTAAAGTATTATGGTAGTTGTTCAAGGTCCACTTATGAGTGAGAACATGTGATACTCAGCTCTTTGTTTCTGTGAGAGATCACTCAATATTATAAACTCTAATTCCATCCAGGTTGCTGTGAAGTTCATGATTTTGTTCTTCTTTATGGCTGTGTAGTATTCCATTGTATATATATGCCACATTATTTTTTATCCAGTCCTCTTTTGATGGGGAGCATGGTTGGTTCCATGTTCTTGGTATTGTGAACAATGCTATGATAAACATACGTGTGCAAGATACTGGGGATTTAAAAAGCTTCCTAGATGATTGATTCCAATGTGCAGCCAGAATCGAGAACCACAGATCTCAAATAATGGGATCTGTTAGGATGCAGTGCCTTTAATGGTGTTGATATCATTCCATGACTTACTTCCCTTGTTGTTGCCTTTTCACTCCAAACTGAGCCCTCTGATTGCCCCATTTCAGGTTCTGGAACAATCCATGGAAGTAGGAAGTTCCTCAACCAACTTTACCTATCCCTCATGCCTCCTCCCTTCCCAGAGGGGGTTTATCAGTGGCTGGGACCAAGTGCTAAAGCAAGCTCTGAGCTAAAACTTCTTAAGCAGGAAGCCCCACCCCAAGAGAGAGATGGTTGAGAACCTGTGCCTTGCCCCTCCCTCTCAACTGTGGGCCTCAGTTCATTTTGGAGTCCGTTTCGTGAGTCCTTTCCCACCTTCCAGCTCAGAGCAGGGGCCTGTCTCTCTTTCCTGCCCTGCTCTCGGACCGGGAGCCTGATCCCTGAGCTTTATCTAGCTGCTGGACCAAATTCCTTGCTGCTGACTGGCATGGACCCAGGTTTCCACATGTGGACAGGTAATAGGATCATTTGCCTAATGCGAGGTGAGTCAATATACCAAGACAACAAGGATTGCAGTGGAGAAAGAAGTGGGACTGCCAACTCTGCTTGACCACCAACCCCCTAGTCCTAATCCACATCTCCCATAGTCTTCAATCATTTTCAGGGCTGTCTTGATAAGTAAAAGATATTCAGAGCAAACTTTGTTGGCAGTCAATTTAATTCATAAAAAGGGTCACTGAGGGCACATTTAGGGCTGCAGGAAAGTCAAACAAGGGGACACATTGCACTGGAAAAGGGGCTTCTTTGCTGATGCTACTATTGGAATTAGGGCCATTCATTTTATAAAAGAGGTATCCTAGGCAGAAGGGCTCTAACAACCACCTCACATGCTCTGGAGCCTCTAACGGTTGTGAAATGTGGGAACTGAGGCTGGAGATGCCTGCTGGAGTGTGTCTATTCCCAGACGCACTGGGAGATGTGGAGTTGCTTTGAAGCTGTACCTTTCAGATGACTTTGATCCTCCCAGGCCCGGAGATAAAGACAGGATGAGGGAGGTGTTATTAGTGTTATTATTTATACTTAGTGGAACATGCATTTGGGGCCTCTTTTGTGAAATGCCCAAGGCATTTATATGTAATTTCACTTCTCACAGCATCACTTTTGGGCAGAGGATGAAGGCTTGAGGCAGCTCTGGAGATAATCACTTTCTTCTAAGTTGGAGTACTCATTAAGCCTATATATTCCCTTTACAGTTTAGTGTTTATGGAAAATTACGTCTTTAGTAGAAGCTTGTGTGCTTCAGTGACCTAGGTTTCAAACAATTTCTATCATTCCCCCCTGTGGAAAGCCTATATATGGAGAATATATAGATGGGAATCACAGGCAGCTTTGAAAAGAGTGTGGTAATAGCAAGAACATAGAACCAACCGTGCTGCCCATCAAAAGAGGAATGGATAAAAAAATGTGATACATATACACAATGGAATATTACGCAGCCATAAAGAAGAAAAAAATCATGAACTTCGCAGCAACCTGGATGAACTTAGAGTCTATAATACTGAGTGATCTTTCACAGAAACAAAGAACTGAGTATCACATGTTCTCACTCATAAGTGGACCTTGAACAACTATCGTAATACCCTAAGAAAAGGAATGACAGTAACAGGAGACTGCGGGGGTGTGGGGTAGCGGGGAGGTGGGATTGGCAGTGGTGGGAAACTGCCTGGTGGGGGGCACACCTCATCAACAAGGGTACCTACACAGTGAATATTTGTATACCTAACCCTGAATTGTACCCCACAATTTTAAAATAGAAAAATTAAAAAAAAAGAAAATAGTGCAGTGATTAGGGATTTCTAGTTTTATTTTATTATTACCAGGGAACATACTCTGTCTGATCTCTTTCTTTTTTTGTATTGTTAAGATGTGATTCCACATCTTCGCAATTGTGAACAAATGTAAGAGCAACCACAAAAAACTATACAGAAATGGTATGCTAAAAATGGTATACTAAAAAAATTATAAATAAATCAAAGTGAGATTCTAAAAATCATTCAAGGAACCCACAGGAGGTTAGAAGAAAGATAAGAGGGTAACAAGAAACAGGGAACAAATGGTAAACAAAATCCCAACATCTCCATAATTACATTAAAAGTAAATGGTCTAAAAACACCAATTAAAAGACAGAATTGCAAGTTAACAATTAGGAAGAATAAGTTATTGTGTCCCATTACACAGTAGAGTGAATTAAATGAACTATATATACATCAGGTAATGTTATAACTTTTGCTTCAACTGTAAATATGATCAAAGAAAATCATGAAATGGAAGGTAGGATGTCATGTTTCCTTCTTCTTTTATCCATTCTGTTGTTCTTCTGTCCTTTCAGAAAGTCCCAGCCTTTTATTATCATTTTCTTTCTGTTTTTTAGGAATTCCTTTAGCCACTCTTTAAGGTTTATTTCTTATTTTAATTTTTTTCTTTATTTCAATAGGTTTAGAGGGTACAGATATTTTTTGTCTGGGTTTCAAGTATACCGATCACCCCAACCTGTGCACATTTTTCCCGATAGGTGATTTTTCGTCCCTCCACTCCTTCCCTCCTTCCCCTTCCGAGTCTTCAGTGTCCATTATACCATTCTACATATCTTTGCAGATCCTTGGTTTAGTTCCCACTTATAAGTGAGAGCATGCCATGTTTGGTTTTCTGTTCCTGGGTTAGTTCACTTAGGACGATGTTCTCTAGTTCCATCCAAGTTGCTGCAAAAGACATTATTTCATTCTTTTTGATAGTCAAATAGTATTCCATAGTGAATATATACCACATTTTCATTATCAAATGATCGGTTGATGGCATTTATGATGATTCCACATCTTTGCAATTGTGAATTGTGCTGTGGTGAACATGTGGGTACAGGTGTCTTTTTAATATAACAACATCTGTTCTTTTAGGTAGATATCTAGTAATGGGATTGCTGGATCAAATAGTAGATCTACTTTTAGTTCTCTGAGTTATCTCCATATTGCTTTCCATAGAGGTTGTACTAATTTACACTCCCACCAACAGTGTATAAGTATTCCCTTTTCTCCACATCTGCACCAGCATGCATTGTTTTTTTGATTTTTAAATACTAGCCATTCTGACTGGTGTGAGGTTGTATCTCATTGGGGTTTTGAATTGCATTTCTCTGATGATTAGTGATGTAGAACATTTTTTCATGTTTGTTCATGTCATTTGCCCAATTTTTGTGTGTGTGTGTGTGTTGGAGTCTCACCCTGTCACCCAGGCTGGAGTGCAGTGGCACACTTACAGCCACTCCAGCGTTAACCGCTAGGCTCTGGAGATCCTTCCGCCGCAGCCTTCCAAGTAGCCGGAACTACAGGCGCACGCTACCATGCCCGGCTAACTTTTGATTTATTGTAGAAATGAGGTCTCACCAAGTTGCCCGGGCTGGTCTCGAACCCACGGGCTCAGGCAATCCACTTACCTCAGCCTCCCAAAGTGCTGGGATTACAGGCTGAGCCACCAACCCCAGCCTACCCACTTTTTAATGGAGTTATTTGCTTTTTTCTTGCTGATGTGTTTGAATTCTTTGTAGATTCTGGATATTAGTCCTTTGTCAGATGTATACTTTGTGAATATCTTCTCCCATTCTGTAAGTTGCCTATTTGCTCTGCTGATTATTTCTTTTGCTGTGCAGAAGATTTTTAGTTTAATTTTCACTTATTTATCTTTGTTTTTGTTACCTTTGCTTTAGGGGTTTTAGCCATAAATTCTTTGCCTAGGTTGATGTCCAGAAGAATTTTTCCTAGTTTTCCTTCTAGAATTGTTATGGTTTCAGGTCTGATGTTTAAGTCTTTAATTCATCTTGAGTTAATTTTTGCATATGGGAAGAGACAGGGATCAAGTTTCATTTTTCTTCATGTAGCTATTCAATTTTCTCAACACTATTTGTTGAATAGGGTGTCCCTTTCCCAATGTATGTTTTTGTTTGCTTTGTCAAAGATCAGTGAGATCAGTGGTCTTGCTCTGTCACCCAGGCTGGAGTGCAGTTGCACAACCACGGCTCACGACAGCCTCCAACTTCTAGGCTCAAACCATCTTCCTGCGTCAGCTTCCCGAGTAGTTGGGACTAGGCGTGCACTACCACACCCTGCTAATTTTTTGATTTCTTTGTAGAGATGAAGACTTACTATATTGTCCAGGTTGGTCTTGAATTCTTGGGCTCAAGCTATTCTGCTACCTCTGCTTCCCAAAGGGCTGGGATTACAGGTGTGAGCCACCACGCTAAGCTTCTCAATTATATTTCCACACAACTGTCTATAATTTGTTGAATCAAAGCATAAAAATGAACAGTTTCCCTGTATCTTTGGGTCTTCATTCTGAAGGCTCTTGAGTCATGTAAAACTATGACCAAATAAATTTGTATGTTTTTTCTCCTATTAATCTGCCTTTTGTTCATTGATTTTCAGTGGACCTTCAGAAGGCAAAGAGAAGGTTTCCCTTGGCTCCTCCAAGGCAGAAATTGGTATGATGCCTCTATAAGCCAAGGATTGCTGGTTTTACCAGAAGCATGGAACAGATTCTCCTACAGTCCTCAGAAGGACCAACCCCGCTGACACTTTGACTTCTAACTTCCAGAGCTGTGAGAGAATACATTTCTGTTGTTTTGATCAATGGAACAGTTTGTGGTACTTTATTACAGTAGTCTTAGGAAATTGGTACAACTGGGAACTAGTGACCCTGGTATGCTTGAACACTGGGAGTTCAGAGAGGTAAAAATATGGACACCAAGCATCACAAGCTCAAAGTCAGGGCCTGTTGTGTTGGCACAAGTTCTTACAGTGGGACAGATAATCTGATGGACTAGGGTCACACACCCCCTTCTGCTGGCTGGGCACATTTTAATCCCCTTAGATTGCAAATGGTTGGGATGAAATATTTTTCCACATGACATTACTCAGTGTGGGGTTATGGCATAAAGTAACTAACTCATTAGTAAAAGATGATTGACAAGGGCCAATTTTGGCCTCTAAAAAGGAATGTTAAGTCCTAACTATAGTACCTCAAAATATGACCTTATTTGAAAATAGGGCCATTGAAGGTGTGATTAATTAAATTACAAAAGTTTCTTTGGAAAGTAACTTCAAATGAAGATGTTGGGCAGGGAAAATATCTCCCCTAACCACCATCAAAAACAGGAGGATATACATTTATGTCATCCTTTATGTTTTTTCCATGAGCTTTTGACTTTCTTTTTTTTTTTTTTTGAGTTGGCGTCTCACTGCGTCACCCAGACTGGAGTGCAGTGGCCGCTTCCGGCCACCGCAGCCTCGACTTGCTGGGCTCCGGCGATCCTTCTGCCTCAGGCTTCCAGGTAGCTGGAACTACAGGCACGCGCTACCACGCCCGGCTGATTTTTTGATTTATTGTAGAGATGAGGTCTCGCCTGCCCAGGCGGGTCTCAAACCTGCGGGCTCAGGCAATCCACTCACCTCAGCCTCCCAAGGCGCGGGATTATAGGCTGAGCCACCGAGCCCGGCTGAGCTTTTGACTTTCAAACCTCACTCTCAAAAGGAATTCTCCTGGGAGCCAGGTGAACTTTCAGGGCCACTCTCTGCTGACAGGTGAAGACTGCTCACAATTTATTACATTCTGCAATTAATATTACATTATTAGTTTATTAAATTCTGCAGTGAATAGATTTAATTGAATGAGTCACAGATATTCTTAAAGTTGCTACAGAATCAGGACGTATTGGGGTTCTAATTTGGAGGGATGAATTCAAGGCCACAGTACCTACTTTGATGTAAACATTTACACACAACTTGGATCCAACTTGAAAAATTTCAGGGCCACCTGGAGCAGATGGAAGAAGGCATTTAATGAGCACCTACTGTGTTCCAGGCACCATGCTGTGTGCATTTCACTGAAATCACATCTGTCACCCTGTGGTTTTGCAAGATAGCTTGCAACAGGAATCATTTCAAATGGAAACTAGCTCAGCTACAATAATCCAAACAAAATTTTAAAAGAACATGATAGTTTCTACTTTTAGAAACCAGAATCTACTTTCTTACAGTCCTATCAAATGAGCCCTTTCTTTCGAAATGCAGTGACTCCAGGGGTCTCCTCAGCAGGAATAAAATCCTGGCTCTGGTTAGACCTTTCATCCCATGTAATGAATTCCTCAAGCTCTGCCAATCCAAGAGCAGCAACGGTTCCCCGAGAGGCTTGTTTTCAGGACAGAGTTTCATTGTATTCAACACTGTGATCTGCCTGCCAAAAATTAATCCCACAAGCTGCATCTTGAACAACACCCCACCACTGTCCAGTCAGAACCTCCCCCAGACTTTTGAGTCTGGACATGTTTGAAAAGGTTGGGGGTGGGGAGTTACCTTCCTAAATTGTCTGACTCAGGACAGATGCATTGAGACCACTCTGCCAATCATAAATAGAAGTCTGGCTTTAGTACCTCAGTCATGATTAAGAAAAATCATCATTGTTTCTTAACAAGCCCCTGACTGTTTTTTGTTTTGTTGTTTTCTTGTTGTTTTGAGACAGGGTCTCATTCTGTCACTCAGACTGGAGTGCAGTGGCACAATCCGGGCCCATTGTAGCCTCCTGAGTAGCTAAGACTACAAGTGTACACCACCGTGCCCAGTGGATTTTTGTATTTTTTTGTAGAGACGAAGTCTCACTATGTTGCCTAGGCTGGTCTCTAACTCCTGGGCTCAAGCAATTTTCCCAGCTCAGCCTCCCAGAGTGCTGGGATTACAGGTGTGAGCTACTGCGCCTGGCCCCCTGACTGTTGTGTTATTAGTCCAGGTGGCCAGATCACAAGCCCTAGGTGATTTTGGCGAGCTGGACTGGTCACATGTGCATCCTGGGCACCATCCTCTTTTGGCTGTCATTGATGCTGTGTGATTATTTGAAATAGCATGATGAGACTTCATGAGGGTGTGGTCATCTTCTGAGATAACACACTCAGCAAGCACCCTCCAGCGGCAGTGGTGGTTGTTTTTAATTGACAAATAATACTTGCATATATTTACAGGACATGACGTGACTGGAGGACATTAAGCTAAATGAAATAAGCTTCCAGCAGTTGCTAGAACGGCAGGCTTTGACAAGTCTCAAATAGCAGTTACTATTTATATGTCTCCAAAGAGTCTTCCAGCTTCCAGAACGGCAGGCAACAGACAAACAGTAGGAGCAGCCATGTAGAAAAATCTCAACAGCTGCCGTTTCCACCTTGCCTGGGCCTGGCTCTGCCCCACAACTCCCTCCCTATTCCCTTTCCAGTCTTTCCCCCTCACCTCCAATTTGTAGAAGTATAAGATTTAGGGGGCCTTTGCATGATGTTATTCTGCCAAGTGCTTTTTGTTATTGTTGTTGGCTAAACATGAGTCAACCTGAATTGTGGACTCTCTGGAGCAGTAAACATGAACATTTTAGGTCCTTGTCAATCAAATTCTAATACTGGCCTGGGCAGGTGTGACCCACGCGTCCCCCACTCCCTCCGCCTCACTCAGATATCTCATCCCAAACCAGCGCCAGGATTCACCCACTCAGATACCTCTGGGGTTGCATCATTGTCTAAATATCAAATCCAGAGTCTCTAGCCTGGCATTCAAGCTCCTCTCAGGAGACTCTAAGTTATCTTTTCAACAGCCTTTTCCACTTCATTATTTATTTTAAAAATCACATTGCCTTTTTAAGAGTTACTAGAGACATGTTAATTGCCAGATCCCAAAGTTCTGTCCAAGTTACTGTCTCCCTAGAGGCACCTGCTTCTGCAGACTTCTCCCTAACTGTCTCCCAGTTGGCACCTGGCTTCTGCAGACTTCTCCCTAAGTGTCTCCTTGCCTAGTCTTCCTCTTCACCACTCTCTCCTTTTTTTTTTTTTTTTTTTGTCTTTTAACAGCCACTCCACTCCATTCACCTTTTCTCTAGCCCCTCTTCCTCCTTGTGTGCATTTAACTCAGATTTCATAGCCATCATAATGATTCCAGCTGTCATTCCTTGGGCTCTGCGCTGGTGTGGGGCATTGAAATCAGTGCTTTTAATACGCAATCTCATTTAATTCTCATCATTGCTCTGTATGGGAGGTTCCATTATCCCTCATTTACAGATGAAGGAATTAAGGCTCAGAGAGATTCAGTAACTCATCACTTACTCTGCAGAACAGGGTTTGAACTCAGATCTGACACTATGGTGCCTAGCGTTTGTTACCAATCTGGAGGCTGTTCTAGGCCTCCTCTCCCCTCCAGTTTCTTTTCCTTTCCTTTCTCTCCTGCCCTTGTCCCCTACTCTTGACTTGCAGTCCTCTCCCCTCTGGAAATTTCCCTGGACCTTGGAGCTCTGCCCTCCTGCTTGGGTGACCTCTTCTCAGACCTCAACCTGTCGCCTCCACCTTTCTTCAGTTCCAAGTGATCCCCTGCATTTATAGCTTCCTGACAGCCATCGCCTCTTTCATGAGCCTTGTGGGTGTCAAGAGAGCCCCTCACCTCCTCTATCCTGCCCTGCCCAGGACCCTGAATTCCCCAGCCAGCCTCACGCTCCTCCTGGTCACGTGGACTCAAGGCCTTGCTTTCCCTTGGGCCAGCCCCTCCCCAGCCCACCCTGTCCCCACCACTGACTCAGCCTCCACTTCTGCCTCTCAGTGGCTCCAGTGTCTTCCTTCCCCCAAGTCTCTCCTCCATTTGGCTCTGTCAGGAGTTGGTACAGCTCATTCCCATCACTGGGTTTAGAGCTTATTCTTCCAACTCTATCTAAACTCACAAAGGGATGCCATGAATTTTTCATGGAATGGATCTCAGATTGAATTTGTAAAAGTTAATTCTTATATGACATGCAGTGGCAGGCCCTGAGGTTAGGGCTTTATCCATTTAGTCCTCTCAAAAATCCTGGGAGGTAGGTAATGTTACTATTCCCATTGTTGCATTTGGGAAACTGAGGCTCAGAGAGGCACAGTAACTTGTCTAAGAGGTAGCAGTGCTGTGATTTGAATCCAGGAAGTCCACCTTCAAGACACCTGTTCATAATCACGAAACCACACTAGCTCATGTCACACTCCTGCTCAAAATCACTCAGTGGCTCCCCAGTGCCTGATGCCTCAAGGGCCCCTAAGACATGCTCTCCACTTACCCACCCAGCATTAGCTCCTTCTACCATCTTTTCTGCTTCCAATGCTTCAACCAAAATGCCCATCTTGCTGCCCATCCCACCCCCTCCCTGAGAGTTTCCTCCTTTGGCTTTTGTGAACATCAACACTGTCCAAGGATCCCCGCTTCCTTACCCCCATGCCATTGCTACAGCCAAGCCAGTATCACCCTTTGAAGCCTGTCTTGAATGCCACCATCTCCCTGAAGACCTGCCTAATTTTCCTCTCAGGCGTGCAGGGCATCTCTCCCTCTTTTGAATTTGCCATCTCTCCTTCTGCCCCTTTCCATGGTTCCAGATACTCCCTCCTCCCATCACAGTACCTCGTCTTCCTGCTTGAGCTCTACCAATGGATTCTGGGTTGCGTCTGAGCACTCCCTTCTGTACCTGCCCTGGGCACTCACATCTGGAGCCCAAGCAGTGCTGTCCCGTGATTGAGCAAGTGGCGTTAGAATGTTATCTTATGCAACTTTACCCCCATTAGGATAACAACGGCGGAAAAGAGCATGTGTTGGCTAGGATGTGGAAAAACCTGGAACCATGGAAAGGGGCAGAAGGAGAGATGGCAAATTCAAAAGAGGGAGAGATGCCCTGCACGCCTG
>CAUYQG010053795.1:0-19078 GCA_963574415.1 Tarsius wallacei
TTCAATATTTTTTATTATGATATTGTGGGGTACAGTTAAGGGTTAGGTATACAAATATGCTTCGTTCAGGCACCCTTGTTGATAAGAGGTGTCTCCCCATCCCCAGACAGATATTTACTACCATTAATCCCATCTCCCTCCACTCCCCACCCCATAGTTTCCCACCACTGTCAGTCGTTTTCTTATGGTAATACGTTGGATGATCAAAGTCTACTATATGAGTGAGAACATGTGATACTCAGTTCTTTGTTTCTGTGAGAGGTCACTCAGTATTATAGACTCTAGCTGCGAAATTCATTATTTTGTTCTATTTTATGGCTGTGTATTATTGCATTGTGTATATGTACCACATTTTTAAAATCCAGTTCTCTTTTGATGGACAGCATGGTTGCTTCCAGGTCCTTGCTATTGTGAACAATGCTGCGATAATGCTTTGTCTGTTTTAACAGCTGCTCCCCATCATTTGTGTTACCACCTGAACTCTGCCTCCTATCAGATCAGTACTGAAAAGCCTGCTTCCATTTCCAACAACCTATCCTTGCAAAGCAGGGTTTTGTGAAGTGACAGCAACCAAAACAAGATTATGAAGTAGATTGGACATAAGCAACACACTTTGGATGTCACTGTCTCCCATCACCCCCAGATGGGATCATCTAGTTGCAGGAAAATAATCACAGGGCTCCCACTGATACTGCACTATGATGAGTTGAACAATTATTTCATTATGTATTACAATGTAATAATAACAATAATAAAGTGCACAATAAATGTAATGAGCTTGAATCATCCCAAAACTATCTCCTTCCTCCCACTTTGAGGAAAAATTATCTTTTTTTTAAAATTAATTAATTTATTTATTATAAAGATGTGGGGTACAAGTAAGGTTTAAGTACACAAACATTGATCATGCAGGTACCTTTGTTGATGAGGTATGTCCCTCCCTTAAGTCTGATGCCAAAAAGTCTGGGGACCACTGAAATAAAGGGACTGGTATTCCTAAGATATTATACTTTTCTCCCCAAAATGGAAAATCTCACAAATGCTTTAATTAAAAAGTATTTATCTTAGTTGTTTTTTCTTGTTCCCATAGAATATGATTCATTACCCTAGTATTTACTTTTTTTATTCTTGACTTTTTTTCCTCCAACCTCCTTCACACACTCCTCTGACTTTACTACTCATATTACTTCATTCTTTTTAAAAATTCAGTTTGCATATTGCTACATATGAATACATTCAAAGACTTTTAGATTTGGGAAATTGAAAACTCTCACCATTGTGCCTACCATCTATAAAATCCAGTGGTATTCTAGTAAACTGACTTTCAAAAGTCCTGATTTGTGGTGTTTGCCAATTTCTCTAGTGTAAATATTCCCTCAGTTTGCTTATTTTAAGTCACTAAACCTGCTGGCAAAATTTATGAATATTAAATAATATTTAATATTTCATAAGCCGATATAAATTGACTCAAGCATGTTTCATATACCCTGATATTTCTATCTAGAATATCTTTTGTGAAATACAGTTTTTTTTCTGAGGTACCCATCTATTGATGGAGAGCTCGAGTTGTAAAAATATTTCCTTATATTGACCCAATATCTTAATCACAATTCAAAAGTTGCACAGTGTAAATAGAAATTATTTGCCAATGTCACTGAAAGACTTTAAGGCAGCTAATATGAATGTCATTTTCCCAGACTGAGCACAGCAGTTTTTTCCAGCTGCTTCTCATATCCAATAGTTTCTATAGTCCTTAACAACTGATCATATTCCTGAGGGTGTATAATAATTAAGTCATTGGGGTCTAGAAATTAACAACAACTATCTCTAGATGTGGTCTGGGTAGAGCAAAGTACCAGAGAATTATTACTTTGCTTTCTTTGGCCACTATAATTTTGTTAATGCAGCTTGAGGATTCATTACATATTTTTGGCTGCCACATCACTCAGTTTGTTTGTATGTAATTGTAAAGTCAACTTTATCCACTTAGTTGTTTTTTGTTGTTGTTATATACTTTTTTGCCTGAAATGCATTTAGCCAGTTTTCCAGCATCCTGTATTTGTCCAACTATTTTCTTAACCTAGGTGTAGGAATCTAATTTTTTATGCATTTCATATTATTAATTGGACATTTTATGCATTTTCATATTATGCATTTCATAATTTTATGTATTTCATATTATTAATTTCAAGAACCAATACAAATGAATCTGTAGTCTGTTAACCCCTCCCATGATTGTGTTTGTAGTGTTTTCAGATGTAAAAGTATGCCTTCACTTTTTTAATTCAAATACAAATAATCTAAAATGATAAAGATGACAAGAATAATTAATGAAAAGCTTTTCTGTGGGTAACAGCATACAGAAAATGCTTGTACCTTAGAGCTAAGATTCTTAGATCTTTAGTTTCTTTGTGAGATGGTCTCTTTTCCTTCCCAGGCATCCATCATTTTGAAATGATGGACTGTAGCCCAGAAAACACAATCAATATTTTTTCACACCATCTGCATGGACTCAATTTCAAATACTCCTTTATCTCTAAAATGCATTTTTCAATGAGATTAAGAGATAAGAAATCCACATGTACGTCCAACTTCCCTGTCCCAAATCCTTTAGACTTCAACCTTAGACTTCAAAGTAACTAGAGACATAATTCAGGTTCCTTTTAGAGCGACCACTCATTTTCTCATGAGTCAGCAAAAGAAAGAAGCAGCTTGAGTTTTGTATAGTCTGTGGCAGATTCCTCTTTACCTCAGATAAGAATTTCTTGGCAAAGAGTCCTCCTTCCAGTTAACTATGGGGAATGTTTATATAATTAACTCTATAAGCTTCAAGAGAAAATCACTAGTGCTTATTATATGTCTCTTTCTCCCTAATCTTGTTTCTTCTGTACCAATTTGCACTATTTATTTTGCATATGCTAATGTAAGTAGATACTTATATCATTCTACACTGTCATATGTGTGATGTGTGGTAAGCTTATCTCCTTCACTCACTTCTTAAAATCAAGATCTGTTTTAAATATTTTGTGCCTCTTAAATCAGCATTCCCCAGTCTTTTGGTATCAGGGACTGGTTTCATAGACGACAATTCTTCCATGGATGAGGGGAGGGGGATATGTCTGGGGGTGATTCAAGTGCTCAACATTTATTGTGCACTTTATTTCAATTATTATTACATTTTAATATGTAAAGAAATAATTATAAAACTTGACATTTAAAAAAAAGAGGTAGAGCCCGCGGGTTCGAGATCCACCTGGACAACTCGGGGAGACCTCATCTCTACAATAAGTCAAAAATTAGCCGGGTGTGGTAGCGCGCACCTGTAGTTCCATCTACTGGAAGGCTGGGTGGAAGGATCACTGGAGTCCAGCAGGTCGAGGCTGCGGTGGCCAGGAGCGGCCACCGCACTCCAGTCTGGGTGACAGAGTGAGACTCCAACTCATAAAAAAAAAAAAAAAAAAAAAGGTTGGGCTCGGTGGCTCAGCCTGTAATCCCGTGCCTTTGGGAGGCTGAGGTGAGTGAATTGCCTGAGCCCAAGGGTTTGAGACCCGCCTGGGCAGGCGAGACCTCATCTTTACAATAAATCAAAAAATTAGCTGGGCGTGGTAGCGGGCGCCTGTAGTCCCAGCTACGTGGAAGACTGAGGCGGAAGGATTGCCGGAGCCCAGCAGGTCGAGGCTGCGGTGGCCGGGAGCGGTCACTGCACTCCAGTCTGGGCAACAGAGTGAGACTCCAACTCAAAAAAAAAACAAAAAACAAAAAACTAGGGGTGGTGTTACTGGCATCTAATGGGTAGTGGTCAGGGATGTTGCAGAGCATCCTACAATACACAGAACAGCCCCCAAACAAAGAATAATCCTGCCTAAAAATATCAGTGGCATTGAGGTTGAGAAACCTTGCTCCAGACACAGATGTGTTGCCTTGGTTAATCATCTATCTAACTAACTATTATCCAGGCGTAAATCAGACACTCAAATCTCTCCTGAAATGAACTGAATTACTCAAGGACTTGCAATTACATCCACGATGGACCGCTCAGGAGGCGTCCACCTAGAAAGGCCCGGGAACACAATGCAGAGGGTGAGGACTCCAGTGAGAGTCCAGCAAGGCAGCATCCCTTCCCTTCTGCTTTTCCATGTGGCACTTCTCTCTCTGACAGGGTTGCTAGAGTTGAGAAGTACTGAGTTCTGGTCGACCTTAACGTTGACACCTGGGTATATATTTGCCTAAGGTATGGAAACTCACAATAGGCTTCCTCCCTTTGTTTGGAGGTATCAATAATAATGCTGGCACAGGCCGCTCTGAGATACTGCTGATCAGCCTTCCCTTTATACTATAATATGTTCTAAAAGTCTACATTTGCAGGTTCTTGAAGCAGGCTGTGACCTGAGTTTCTGCTGGCGGCACTCAAGAGAGGCCACCACCAGCTATGAGCACTGTTCTGCATCTGTGCAGCATGGACGCAGCCCCAACAGGCTGGCAAACAGCAGCCCCAGCAGGAGAAAGATGGAGAGATTCCAAAATCATTAGTCACAGAATAACTTCTCACATTGAGCTAACAATGGATTCTGAACACAGAGTGGACAAGCCCCAGAAACAATCCTCTTGTTGAGGAACTGCTAACGAGGCCCCGAGTCCAGCCCAAGAAGGCACTATATGATTTCTAGGATTTAATGCTAAGAACTCAGGGAAAGGCCCACCAGGTCTGGAGAAGAAAGAAGCTTCTTCCCACTTAGCAGAAGGAAGCTTGCGCTCCCAACCATAATGAACCAGTGAAGGGCAGGTGGTAGTTTCCGATCTGAGGACATGTGAACAGCAGGTGGTGGTCTCCCATCTGAAGAAGCCTGGGCTGAATGCAGAGGCAACCTTTTCCTGAAGGACAGTGGAACAACTAATGTAGTAACCACCAATTATTCACTGAGCACCTACACTGTGTGAGGCTCTGTGCAAGGCTCTCAGGAACTCTTGGGTGTGGGAGAAATAAGCATCTACCTAAGTCAAGGTGAAATGGCAACATTTCTGCATCCATTCCTTCTCAGTCACAGGAGGAACTGAGGCCTCACACAGCAGCTGCTCCCCCTGGCTGGTGGTCAGATGGGGTGGGTACTGGGGCCACACCAAGCCTACGGACAGCTCTTGGTGATAACAGCAGGATGACAGCTTTGTTATGATACATGATGTCGGCTTCAAAAGAATGTTCAGAGAAATCAGCAGTAGGTGTGTCATGAAGAAAGTTTCCCTCAATCCAACTTGATTGGAGACTGACTGGGCTGAACAAGGGTCAGCAGTCCTCCCCTGTGGGACTTTTCCAGTCTCCAGTGTCCTACTGTATGATGGCACTCTCACTATACAGCAGTTCACAAATGTATTAACTACAAGGTTGTTCGGCTACAAGGACTGGGAAACCCTGAGGGGTGTTTGTGGGCACAGACTCAGAAAATTCAGCTCTAGGGGGAAAGGGCAGCAGGATGGCAGCAGGGGTGTGTGGCCCAGTGAGGGGCAGAAAGAAAGGGTAGGGGCTCAACCCCAGCAGAGGCTCCCAAGTGAACCCTGGAAGACCAGGCCTATTCCTGCCAACCCCCTCTTATCTCCCCTGCAAACATGGACCAACCCAGAGTGCTGTGGCTGCATAGGCTGTGCAGGGGGGCATATGAACAGGACCTTTTGGCCAGTGACCTCAGGAGAGGTACAAATAACCACAGCAAAACACAGGAGGCAACATGCCTCAGCAAGGGGACTGAAGAAGCAATGGAAGCCAGAGAACCAGTAGGGCATCCCCACCATATGGAGAAGAGGGATACTACGGCCAACCTCACAGTAAGGGGTGCTTGCATAAGATGAAAAAGGCTTCTCCCTGAAGCAATGAGAGCCAGGGAGTAATGCAATGCCTGTCAGATACCTGAATCCTTCTTGGAACAAGAAGGGTATGGATAAATAAATAAAACACAACCAGAAAGGTCACTCTGGCTTCCATGTAAACAAGTGACTTTAAGCCAGGAGGGAACTAGGAAGATGCGACTTTAATCCAGGAAGGAACTAGGAAGATCCTGAACAAATACAAAGCAACCAAGATGTGGACAGCAGGGGAGGAGCCCTTTCAGATCCCGATGATCACCTGAACATGCACAGAGAGGAAGAGCCTTCCCAGGTGACTCCTGGAGTGTCCTTTACCAAGACAGGAAATATAGGAGGGCAGGCCACCTGAGTGGAAGAAAAGATGAGTCCTACTTGGACACAAACAATATGGTGAATCTATCAGGCATTCACAGGAGAGGGCCAGTAAGTCTGGGTTTGGAGCTTGGGGAAAGGTCTGAGCTAACGGTCAATCACAGCTCTACCCCACTGGCTTGGATAGAAAGGTGTTAAGCCCTCATGTCATCAGGTTGGTTTGGGTATGTGACAGGCATGGGTGTATGACGTGTAGCAGGGAGAGGGGGGCTAGGTAGGCAACTCCTCAACACACGGGGTACTGGACCCAGAAAGACTGCCCAGACATGCAGCAGGCAAGGCGGGCAAAGGGCAGGCATTTGCTAAGACTTAGGAAATCACCCAAGGGAGAAGACAAGGGCTGAAGATGCTGAACTCCAAGCCAGAGCTATGGGCCACACAACAGGAAGCTTTCAGAGGAATCCTTCTCAGCAGAACAAGGCCACAGCAATGTTCCTGAACAATTGCACAAGGCCATCCCAAAAATAGGGTGACCCCTGTCCCCAGCATCTACAGGGTTTTACAGCTAACAAAGATGGCTGATGTGGAAGTAGAAGCCTTCTAAGGTTCAGGTGTCCCAAGCCTTTTTATATTCAATGCAATCACATCTATCACAAAATAGAAAGTTTGTATGTATGTATGTATGAATATATGTATTTAGAGTCGGAGTCTCACTCTGCTGCCCAGGCTGGAGAGCAGTGGCACAATCGTAGCTACCACAGCCTCGACCTTCTGGGCTCAGGTGATCCAGGTAGCTAGAACTACAGAACCATCACACTGGGCTAATTTTTAAAAAAATGTATTGTAGAGATGAGGTCTCACCAAGAAGCCCAGGCTGGTCTCAAACCAGGCTCAGGAAATCCTCTCACCTCTACTTTCCAAAGTGCTAGGATTACAGGTGTGAGCCACTGCGCTCAGCCTAATAGAAAATATTTTAACTTTTCTTTCCAATGGGGCCTTTTCTGAAGTTGTTAAAGAAAAAGGGAGTTAATTCCCAAATGACCTGTTTTTCTAAATAAGGATGCATTTAAATGAAATGAAATCTTCCCCATCCAATGAATCCACAAAAAGAGGTTCCGCTAGGGGCTATGGCTCAGATTGCCACCTTCAGCACCAGACTCTGTCTCCTGGTCAGTTGCCCTCTACCTACTTCTGCCCTTAGAACAGACACTAGATATAGGGTGGAACAGCCCCCTCACTCACGGTATACCTTTCATCCAGCATCTCTGCATTCACGTTCGCCCAAGGAGAGCAAGGGGCAAAGAAGAGAAAGACGGACCAAGGTGCTTTCAAATGCTATTGGCAACATGCAAGATGTGTGGCTCATCATTAGAAACAGCAGAAAACAGAAGGGCCACCTAAATATCTAATGGAGGAATATTGTTCTCAAATTAAAACTCTAAAAGATAAAGCAAAGAAATACGGTTACAGAAGACTCTCAAAAATGTATTGCTCAGTTAAAAGAAATGGTTATGGAACAATATGCATGCTAAAACCTTTATGATATATATATATTAAAAGGTCTAGAAGGGTCCATATGAAACACAGCCAACAATGTAACTATGGAAAAAAGGTGGGATGGGCTGAGAGTGAGGGAAAGGGTTTGTATTTTGTCCTATTTACTGATTAACTAGTACATTTTCCAGCTAACATATTTGTGTAGACTTAGCCCTAACCCTATCTCCTTGTGCCCAGGGCTTTCAGCAGCCAGAATGCTGCTCTGATACACATGAAACCCAAGCCAGAAGCAGGTCATTCACAAACGGTCTAGCACCAGGTTCCCCACAAACATGCATTTTGTGACTTGTGTAATCTTAGACTTCCTCGTGTAAACTTAAAACAAAAAAACTCTGCCTCTTATGCCCTAAGGGAGAAGTTTCTCCCTTACTTCTTATCACTATATTGCTGATCATATAAAATCTGAGTCTGATAAGGTAAGGACTATGGAAAGACAAACTGGGGTTAGGGCAGCAACATGCAGGGTCAAACTGGAAGAGGCCACCTGGGAGAACTCTCTGCCTCAAAAGATGAATTCCATCATTATAACTCCTTCTGGAAGGACCTGGATTCACCTGCCAGCTCCAGTAATGTGGGCAGCTTTTTGGACACAGTATCTGGGTGTGAACTAGGTGAAGGCAGAACCACATATCTTTCCTCTCATGGTGTTTCTGCTGTGGTGCTAGTGAGATCCTTCTTCTTCCCTGGAGAGGGGGTGACCCACTAGATTTATGAGATTGGGGGCAGCCTGGACATCACTGTCCTGCCCATCCTCTCCTGTCTTGGGCAGAGAGTCCACCAGAGGACACATCAGCTCTGCTCCTTCATATCACCCAGGTGGTGGCCACAGCAGTGGCAGAGGACCGAGTTTGGCCAGACCCGCCCAGGACTGAGCAAGTACACTTCTGTAATTCCAGGACTCAAAAGAAGGAAATCCACCTGCCTACAAATAAAATCCACATTCTCCACCACAAGCTTTGTCAGAACCAAAGGTGATATTTTCAGCTTCTTTTTCCTTTATTCTTTTGTCCTATTTTTCAATTGGTTCAGAACTCAGTGGGGGAAGAAGGGTGCTATTTACTAGGCCCTTTTGAATTTTCGATGGTGAAAACCTTTACAGATGCCCAGATTCTTGTTAACAGTCAGATTTAAAAATCAGCATTGGCTAGACACAGTGGCTCATGCCTATAATTCCAGCACTTTGGGAGGCCGAGGCAGAAGAATTTCTTGAGCTTAGGAGTTTGAGATCAGCCTAGGCAACATAGCAAGGCCTTGTCACTACAAAAAAAAATTAAAAGTTAGTCAAGTGTGGTGGTATATGCCTATAGTCCCAGCTACTAGGAAGACTGAGGCGGAAGGATCACCTGAGCCCAGGAGGTTGAGGCTGCAGTGAGCCGTGATCACGCCACTTACACTCCAGCCTTGGGCAACAGAGTGAGAGCCCGACTCAAAAAAAAAAAAAAAAAAAAAGAAGAAAGTATCATATTTACCAAACTTAATAGATACCAACAATTTCCTGATGGGGCCCAGTCAAGCTCCTTTATAGAATACAATCAACAGGATCACTCAAGCTCAACAGAGCATCTGAGGAGGAGTTGATCAAGGACCACTCTAAAAAGGAAGCTGATCTGTGCCCCCTTATTTATCTTGAAATTGATGGCATTCTACCTAAAGCTAGAGAAGAATTTATACCCTTAAAAAAATAAAAATAATGTAGGCAATCTTCTTCTTCCAAATCCTATCAGTTCAGTCACTGGACATCCCATCTAAACTGTATCCTAATTTCCTTCTTCATATATTATAAATCTGAACTCCTGAGACCAATATCATAAATTGACTTTAGGCATGCCTAGCCAACAACAATATTCTTTCATACTTTCACAATAACCCCCTCATCCACTTTTTACCATCTTACAGAGAAATCTGATAGGAACAGTAAAAGACTGTTTGCAGATTTTACTGCCTGTGCCTAAGCCAATGATTCAGGATAAAGAAAATGGCTATGAGCTAAGCTAAATATAGTCTATCCTCCCTCCTCTGGTTTCCAATGCTTATACAGAATCTGTACTTCGATGCCAAGGTAGCAGCCAGGGATGGTAGGACTAGGCTCTTGACTAACTTCTAATGGGAAAAAATATGCTGTACCCCTGCTCCCTTTTAAACAGCTCCTTAATAACATGATGTCAGTTTTAAATAAGTTGGATGTATCCTCCTATAGAAAATGGAAGCATAAGGATGCTTGTAGCATATGTAAGGTATGATGGTATTTTTTTTTTTTTTTGAGTCAGAGTCTCATTCTCACACCCAGGCTAGATTGCAGTGGGACAACTGCAGTCACTGCAGGCTCAACCTGCTGGGCTCAGGCAATCCTTCTGCCTCAGCCTTCCAAGTAGCCAGAACTACAGGCGTGTGCTACCATGCCTGGCTAATTTTTTTAAAAATTTATTGTAGAGATGAGGTCTCACCAAGTTGCCCAGGCTGGTCTCAAACCCCTGGGCTCAGGCAGTCCTCTCGCCTCTGCTTCCCAAAGTGCTGGGATTATAGGCGTGAGCCACTGTGCCCGGCTTGTATGATGGGTATTTTTTATAACATTAACCTGGAAACACTAAGTCTTTGAATTAATAAATAAATGTAAAGGAGGGAAGAACAGCATGGCTCTAGTAGACATAGATCCTGCTATGCTAATTGCTGCTAGAAAGCTATTGTTTTTGGTAAGCACACTCTACTCTTTACTGTTTTAATGCGTCTGTACGTAGACAGAGGATCAGCCCAATCAGTTCTCAGGGTTATGGCTTGAAGTCCCTTATCCTGAAGGGTTCATGAGGAAGTTACTTTTCTAAAACTTGGATATCTAATGTTTACTTAACCGATCTCTTAAAAATGGCCAATTCTCTAAGATGTTTGCGTGCTAAAATTACTGTGGCCATATCCCAAAGCACAGACTCTGCTTCTAACTCTGTCTGTCTACATGTATGGAGTAGCCAATGTAGGCACAGCAGCTGCAATGCCTACATGCTTTCTATGAAGATCCACAAAAGAAACTGTCCTTAGGTTGTCAAGCATTTGCCAAGCACCAGAAATAACTGCATAGAGCAGTTGCCTGACCAGCAGTCTTTTTTAAAAATATATGTAAGCTGATTTTTAAAATTATAAAAGTAATACACTATTTGGAAAATGGTCTGAAGGGCACATAGAGAACTCTAGTAGAATTGAGATTGTCTGTTTTGGGGAATGTATGGTGGGTTCGTGGGTATTCATTTTCTTGTTGTGCCTTCTAGTCTGCATGTGCAGCACACATGTTGTTTTGGATGCAGGGACTATTACATAATAAAAATTACATAATTGCTCTCTCTTGCTTTATAAGATTATAAGCACTGTGAATCACATACTGCTCAGGTTTCCCTTTTTGCACAGGCTGCTAGAAAGCTCAGAGTCAAATCTGTGGCCTGCCTCTTCAGAGCCACAGCAACTCACAACATGCATTTTTTTGTACAAGCCTTAACTCTTGCTTACTTTCATTTTTCCTATCCTTATTTCCTTTAACCATAATTTATTCCTTGCTTTTGTTTTCTATTTTCTCATTTCCCATATGTATGCTTTCTTATATAATAATAAATTGCTTCAAATATACTTGAGAATTAGGTGGGGTACTAAATTTTTTTTAAAACTACAAAGACCTTCTGTTGATTAAGACTCTAATATTAATGTGCAAATCTTTATTAAAAGCTATGGCTCTGAAGCCGGGCTTGGTGGCTCAGCCTGTAATCCCGCGCTTTGGGAGGCTGAGGTGAGTGGATTGCCTGAGCCTATGGGTTCAAGGCCCACCTGGGCAACTTGGTGAGACCTCATCTCTACAATAAATCAAAAACTAGCCGGGCGTGGTAGCGCGTGCCTGTAGTTCCAGCTACTTGAAAGGCTGAGGCACAAGGATTGCCGGAGCCCAGCAGGTCGAGGCTGCGGTGGCCGGGAGCGGCCACTGCACTCCAGTCTGGGCGACTGAGTGAGACTCCAACTCAAAAAAAAAAAAAAAAGCTATGGCTCTGGGCCAAGCACAACAGCTCATGCCTGTAATCCCAGCACTTTGGGAAGCTGAGACAAGAGAATTATTTGAGCCCAGGAGTTCAAGATCAGCCTGGGCAACATAACAAGACCTCATCACTACAAAAAAGTTAAAAACTCAGCTGGGCCTGGTGACACATGTCTGTAGTCTCAGCTACTTGGGAGGCTGAAGTGGGAGGATTGCCTGAGCCCAGTAGGTCAAGGCTGTGGTGAGCTGTGATGGTGCCACTACACTCCCATCTAGGCGAAGAGTGAGACTCTGACTCAAAAAAGGCTGTGGCTCTGACCCAGTGGATGCCTCAGGATCACCCAGGAACTTCATACCAAACCCACATACCTGGCTTCACCCACCCAGCCTCTGAACCAGGCAGTGGGCTGGCAAGAGCTCCAGGGCCACAGGCTCCTGAACTGTAAAGACTTTCTCTGCAGACATTGGTGAACTCCACTGGTTAAGAACCTCTGCCTCAACACCACATGCCTCCAGACGTGCTAGCCTAAGAAGGATACAACAGCACCTTGGTAATACATGGCCTGGGAGGCATAACCTGAATCAAATCATAAGGAAACACCAAACACAAAAGCTGAAATGTTCTATTTTTTTAAAAGGGCGGAAACGAATTTTTTCTAAAATATCAACATCAGGCGAGTCAAAGAAAGACTGGAGAAATGTTCAAGATTAAAGGAAGCTAACGAGCAGTAACAACTCGATGCAATACCCGACCCTAGACTACTGGAGGACAGGAAATGTGATAAAAGACCTTATTGACTCAACTGACAAAATAGGAAAATGGATGGTAAGAAGACAGTACTGGCATTAAATTTACTGAAGTTTGTAATTATTGAGTTATATAAGAAGATATTCCTAGTCTTAAGAAATACACACTGAAATATTTAGGATGTAATGCAGCCTCAGATGGTTCAGAAAACAGTCTGTATATATGAGGGGGACCCAAAAACACCCAGAATTTATTCTAAAAAACCGTGTATCTATTCTTACATGTTTAAACTTCAGTCATCCTCAAAGTACTCTCTGATGCAATAAATCTATCAAGATGCTTTTTCTACCACTCAAAACAGTTTTTGAACTTGTAAATTTTGATGCTTTTAGTACTTCTGCTGTTTTTTGTTTCACCTCTTCCATATCAGTAAAACATTTCCCTTTGAGGATTTTTTTCATATGGGAAATCAAAAAAAAAAAAAAAAAAGTCACTCAGGGTGAGATTGGGTGACTAGGGAGGGTGGGGCACAAGGGTCATGATGTTTTTGGTCAAATAATGCTGAACAAACGGTGTGGACAGGTAGTTTGTGTGATCACCCATTATGAAATGGGCAAACGTGTTGAAAGAATCTCCCAAAAAAATTTACTAAAGCTGAATGCAGCCTCTCACAACAACACTAGCTGATACACTGATGCCAATGGGTTCCTAGAACACTTACCTAGTAGGAGAAGCCTATACTCCAAAACACAATTCCAATTTTTTTGTGGTCCTCCCTTATATGTGTGTGCCTACGTGTGTGTGCAAGTGTGTGTGTGTGTGTGTGTGTGTGTGTGTGTAGAGACAGACAGAGAGAGAGAACAAATGGAGCAAACGCTAACAGTTAATAAATCTGGGTAAAGGGGATACCAGTGTCTTTTGTGCTAGTTTTGCAATTTTTCTGTAAGTTTGTAATTATTCCAAGTAAAAAGCTAAAAAGAAAAGTGCCCTTGACTTAGACCACACAACTTCCAATATGACAGTGATTTTTTTTTTTTGAGTTGGAGTCTCACTCTGTTGCCCAGGCTGGAGTGCAGTAGCACGCACATTCACGGCCACTCCAGCATTGACCTGCTGGGCTCAGGTGATCCTTCCAAGTAGCCGGAACTATAGGCACGTGCTACCATGCCTGTCTAATTTTTGATTTATTGTAGAGATGAGGTCTCGCCAAGTTGCCCAGGCTGGTCTTGAACCTACGGGGTCAAGCAATTCACTTGCCTCAGCCTCCCAAAGTGCTGGAATTACAGGCTGAGCCACCAAGCCTGGCCGGCTGCGATTTTTAAAAGGAAAATCAAGTTTCCACCTGCTCCCTGATTTCCAGACCTGGAAACCTCATCAAGCAGCTGCACCTGGCAGAGAAGAGCATTCCTCTTTCCTCATCCTCCCCAGGAGGTTGTCATTCAGTTCTGCTCTCTTCAAAAATGGCTTTCTTTTCCTTCTGGAAGTTTCTAGATCTCAAAAGCCAGCTGAAATGCAGCCTCTTGCATGTTATTCTCTCATGCGCTTTCATTTTTTTTTAGTTAAATTCTTTCTAAATTTAGGAGGACAAACCACAGGCACCCTGCCTTGAGAACAGAGCCTCACCGTCCCGGGCCTCGTGAAGTCCATGCTGTGTGCCAGGCTCTGCCGCATCTGGTTACTGAAGAGGCGGACACAGACACTCTGGAGGTACTCAGGAGTGATCTGCAAGGAAGACATAAGGACAACTAGTAAGGGCACAAAACTCACCCAAGGGACATCTGAGGGCCGCTGACAAGTATTAGAGCTGTCTCTCTACAGCTTTCTCTAAGGTGCAGCGATGAAGTGAATAATCATTTGTTTTAACATTGGAGCTCCTGGGAGAAATTAAAGCATTGATATCAGAGAACAAACTGCTAGCATACTACAGGTATGTTCAAGAAACATCATACTTCAAATTGTTCAATTCTACTTGATGTATTTCCACTGTCATGTAAAATCAACAGATCTCAAACCAATTTTGTAAATTTGAGAATAAAGTCATCAGATGGCCATGACGTGGTGGAAAAAGCACCAGGCTTCAAATCTAAAGATCTGGTCTCAAGTTCTGGGCTCTGGAGAAAACCAACAGCTCTGCCTCTTGCTTTCCTGACCTGTCAGGCGAGATGAATAAGTCACCTCTCCAGGTCACAGTAAAGGAGCAAATAGGGTCACAGATGTGCCTAGCACATGACAGGTGGCTTGGTAAATGCTTGCTGAATGAATGACAGAGACATTTTTAATAAACAATCAAGTGCTTGACAACATAGATTAAAACACAGATTTCAGTAGCTCCTCACTAACTATAGGATAAAACACAGTCTACAAATCTCCCATTTTCTTTACCTATCAATCTCCCTGCATGTCTTTCAACATGCGATCACCTCTCTCCTTCTGCCATTCCAGTCACACCAAGCAACTTTCCACAGTCTCGTGGTTGTCTGCGTGCTGTGCTTTCACAAGAGCAAGGAGGCTTTCAGTGCTGGATAAAACATATCAAAAAGCTACCACAGTAAAACAATACATTACTAGCTTAAATAGTGAAGAAAGTAAATAGTTCTGGCTGATGGTTATCTTTTGGCGGAAAAAAGTAGATGTCTTCCTTGCATCATCTATCAAAATAAATTTCATGTAGACTAAGATTTAAAGATAAAATTAAAACAATTAAACAAAACAGCCAATAGAAGAAAATTAACATGACTAAATATTTCAGCTCCTTCAGTGGAAAAACCTTCTCTAATAACACAAAAAGGGCAGAATGGATAAAGGGAAAAATTGATAGATTTGACTATATAAAAGATATAAGCTTATTAAATGAGGAAACACTAAATTAAAAAGCAAGCATTTATGAAAGATGAACAGTGAATGGCCCACGTCTAACAGCCATGTCCAAAGCTGAGTTCCTGATTTCCCCCAAACCTGCTCTACCCAAGGCCTTGCCTGTTTCAGCTGGTGGCAATGCCATCTTTCCAGTGGCTTAGGCTGGAAAATCAGGAGTCACCCCAGACTCTTCTTTCTCCCCCTCAAGTTCAGTCCAGCAGGAAACACTGTCGGCTCTGTCTTCACATCACCAAGAGAGCACTTCTTCTGCCTTGGCTGCTACCTCTCTGCCACCAGGTCTCCCATCCACTACCAGCATCCTCACTGGTCTTCCTAGTCTCCCCCATCCACCTGTGGGCTGATCTGAAACACGGGCCAGATGACCCTGTCACAGCCTGTCAGACCTTGCCACTTCACTGTTCTTCTCAGTTTACTCAGAGTAAAGGCCAAAACCTTCCAATGGCTCCCATGACCTGTCTTACACCTCTTTCCTCTTCTTCCCTTACTCTTCCCCCATGAGGGCAGAGGTCTCTGTGGCCTGATGTATCCCAAATGCCTAGAAAGGGGCTTGGCACAGAGTAAGCATTCAATAAATCTTTGTTAAATGAATAAAAGAAGCACATAAAAGATGTTCAATTTCATGTGTAATGAATGCAATGTATATTTAAATCATGAGGCACCAATTCCCACCTATCAAATTTGCAAAAATTAAAAATTTTAATGATAATACCCAGAATTGGCAGGGGTATAAAGAAATGAACTCTCTGTGGAATCAGATGAGCATAATTTTCCTAAAGAACCTTAAACACAGATTTTAATCTGTCAAATTAACTTTTTAAAAATGTAGCAAACTGCATGGCATGGTGGCTCATGTGATAATCCCAGCACTTTGGGAGGCCAAGGTGGGTGGACTGTTTGAGCCCAGAAGTTTGAGACCAGCCTTGGCAACATTGTGAATCTTCATCTCTACAAAAAACAAAACAATTAGCCTGGCATGGTGGTGTGCACCTGTAGTCCCAGCTACCTGGGAGGCCGAGGTAGAAGACTATCTGAGCCCAGGAGGCCGTGGTAAGCCATGATCATGCCACTGTATTCCAGCCTGGGTGACAGAGCGAGACCCCAACTCAAAAACAAAAAACAAAAACAAAACAGAGTATTTCCCACTGCATTCATAATTTGTGTAAGTGAAAACCTGGAAATAACCTAAACATTCAACAAAACTTTCTTTTTTTCTTGTCTTGGACTCCCAAGGTGCTGGGATTACAGGCATGAGCCACTGCAGTTGGCCAAAAATAATTTTAATATACAAACTTATACTATAATCTTTATATAAGCTCTATATAAAATTGTATAGAGCTTAATATACACATACACAGACACACAAATGAGTACAAGTAAAACTAAGGAAGTTTGAACAAGATCAATATATTGTAACAATGTCATATCCTAGTTGTGATATTACTTTATAAAATACTACTACTGTCGGAACTTGGCATTATACAAAGGAACTCTGCATTATTTTTATAACTGCATGTGAACCTACAATTACTTCAATTTAAAAAAAATATTATATATCCACAAAGAAGCTTTATTGTACTTTGTAATTTTTGCAGGTGAAATACTTAAAGTCATTCCCATTAAAGTTAGGAATAAGTCAAAAATGCCCATGATGACATTATTCAACAATGTCCCACAGGTTTTAGCCAATATACTAAAAAGAAAAAAAGTTAAGGTAAATTTAAAAAGCAAAACAAAAATATTATTTGAAAATGACATGACGGCAATCTAGAATACTTCAGGGTTCAGGAAGGTAGCTAAATAACAAATCAATATATGAAAATCAGTAGCTTTCCCATATGCCAGCAGGGCATTTCCCACTCATTTTTTTGTCACACATAATACTTTTTTTCTGTTGCTAGGTAATTTATCTTTTGCTAACATTTAGAATACAGTAGAGAAAGCTATAGTACATAAAGTGTTAGGAAAAATGGATAAAATATTGCAATCACCATAATAAAAAGTGCAGCTCGGTCTCCTCTGTGCACATCAGCCTTCTGAAATCGAGAGGCAGGATCCATTGGCTTGGGACTGAGAGGAGGCCCCATTGGTTATGTTAAAACAGTCCATGCCCATAATACTTAATTACAAAACAAACATACACATTTGGGGATCTTCCTTACCATCTTGCCACTGACTGTGGCCTCAAGAGAATCCACCAGCTCTGCTGTGACTCCAATGAGATTGTGGTAGTCTGCCTGGATTTTATTGTACCGTTTCAGGTATGTCATTGATCTACGTTCAGCTTCAACCAGCTGCTGGTGGAGCTGTTGTAACATTTCTAGGAAGACAATTTATATCAAAATAAAACAAAAGAACAACAGTAACAAAAATCCTAAAAAATGAAAAATAACTGTACTCTTCTTAAAGGAATACCAAACCTAATGTCAGAATATTTTCCTAAAACAATGAACTTGACACTATTTAATACTTTACTTCTATTTCATGCCACATTTATTTACAAAGTGTTTTATAGTCATGGATTTTAAGTTTCTTGTTTCTGGAAGTTCAACTGAATCATCACTAGGTTTCCTAACAAAATCTATTTCCTTAACTGAACGTTATGCAACTTCTTTTCGTTCTTTTATGTCTAAGAAATAAAATCAGTTTCTTTTTATATTCAGCTCACAAAACAGTTGAATCAAACCCATGTCCTTTTCTCTGTACACTGAGGTTGTCTGGAGGACAACTCATATCTGCGGGACAGTTCTTCATTCTAAATAAACGTTGTTAGCAATGTGTGACTCATGCAGGGAAAAAAAACAAGAATTCAGAACGAGAAAAGATTCCAGTGCTCATTCTGCCAGTTTGATAAAGCATAAAACCACTCTCACTAGTCCTAGAGCAAGCAGCATGGAAGGCTCTAGGGTTCTCCGCTTGGTTCCCCCAGGGACAGCCCTAAAGAGACAGAGGCCCAGCCAGCCTGGTCTCAGTTGGAAGAAGCAAATTTTCATCAGTGTCCCACTTCTTTGCCCTATTCTACTTACCCCTCTCTTGATAGTTAGATTGTGGATGGAAGGAGAGTAACACTGCCCCCAAGCCCAGGTTAACTCACCACTGTCCTGATCCAGGCACTGTATAACATTTAAAGTCTTCATTTTAAAACAGATTTCAAAGATGCAGAGAAATACTTTAAAATTATAAAGATGTGGGCTCAAATCCTTACTCTACTACTTTCTTGCTGATAACCATAGACAAAATACTTGTTTTGTTTCTCGTTTCTTAACCTATAAAATGGGGATAATGATTACCTTGAAGCATTATTGTGAGGATTAAATGAAAAAATATATGCGAATTACGCAGCAACCTGGATGGAACTAGAGTCTATAATACTGAGTGATCTTTCACAGCAACAAAGATCTGAGTATCACATGTTTTCACTCATAAGTGGACCTTGAACATCTATCGTAGTACTATAAGAAAAGGATCGACAGTGGTGGGAATCTATGGGGGAGGAGAGGGAGGGCAAGGGTGGTAGGATTAATAGTAGTCAATACCTATCTGGGGACGAGGGGGACACCCCTAATCAACAAGGGTGAATGAACGATGCATATTTGTATACGTAACCCTTAACTGTATCCCACAATTTTAAAATAAAAAATATGTTTAAAAAAAATTTATTCCAAGCACATTACAAATTGTAATTTGTATTAAGATCTTTCAAAATTTTATGCCCATAGAAATGT
>CAUYQG010053800.1:0-27270 GCA_963574415.1 Tarsius wallacei
AATTGCAGTCACTACCAGGCACTTATTACGTGCCCAGTCTCACAGGATTTGAGGTAGAGTTAGAAATTCAGTAAATGTAACATATCAAACGTGAGGTAGGAATTTATATAACATATCAAACGTGAGCTAAGAATTTATATAACATGTTAAACGTGAACCAAGAGGGGGTGTATAGAATACAGTGAGCTAAGAGGGGGTAGGGGTTCACAGCAAATATAGTTTTTTGGGGTTTTTTTAAGTTTTCTTGGGTATTTCACAAAAGACCGTTGACGATTCAGCCCTTGCCTTCCCCAGCCTCACCTCTTACTTCTCTTCGGCCTATGCCCACTCTTCCCTAAAGCCATAACCAAACAAGAACACGCTGTGCTGTTCCGGGTCTTCAGCCTTTATCCATGCTGATTCCTCTTTCTGGAACTCTTTTCCCTTCAGTCTTCTCCTGTTGAACTAACGTGTTCTTTCGGACTTTCCTCTGGAACCACTCTCCCAGGAGATTCTTCCCTACTTCTCATCTGCAACTGGAAATCTCTTTTCTATCTCCAGCACTCCTTGCACACCCCCTTGTTGTAATCCCTGGTTTATGAGTCCCCCTTCCCCAGCAGTCTGCCAACTCAACACCAGGAATTCTCTTTCATCTCTGTGTTTCCAGGACCCAGCCCAGTGGTCTACAGATGGTTCATGTTTTGCAAACAGTTGTTGGAAAATGGTTGTTGATTGGGAGTTCTTAGTCGGAAACTGTCAGGGGATTGGCAGTTGAGGGAAACGGCTAGGAGAAGGCGGGGCACACCTCATCAACAAGGGTACCTGCATAACCAACGTTTGTATACCTGGCCCTGAATT
This sequence comes from Tarsius wallacei, assembly GCA_963574415.1. NCBI lineage: Eukaryota > Metazoa > Chordata > Mammalia > Primates > Tarsiidae > Tarsius > Tarsius wallacei. The sequence continues at coordinate 838 of CAUYQG010053800.1, forward strand.
GTACCCCACATCTTTATAGGAAAAAAAAGAAAGAAAAAGAAAAGAAAAATGGTTGTTGAATTAGTGCATAATCAAATAATTTTTGCTATTTAAAATAAGGCCAACTTCTGTTAGTTACATAGAACACTGGATATTTGTGTCAAGCAAATTGAAGTAATAAGTTTTGCAGTTTTGCTAATCAATTCTAAACTCGCTGACCACTTAACATTTGAATGTTCCCCTCTAAGAATACTGCTGTCATGTTAGCTTAAATATTTGGAGTCCGTGAATTCATCTCTGATGTCAGTAACAAGGTTCTCTATTTTGGCATTCTTAGAAAAGCAAAACAATAGGTGAAACATATATGGGCATACCTCGCATGTTACACTGTATCTCGGTACGAGCTTCCTCCTTTAGGGGAAGCTGATTGGAAGTTAAATGGGAATAGACATTTGAACTATACCAAAGGGATACACGATGGAATATTAAGCAGCCAAAAAGAACAAAATCATGGCCTTCGCAGCCACTTGGACGCAGCTGCAGGCCATCAGACGAAGTGAACTACGCAGAAACAAAGAACTGAGTACCGCACGTTCTCACTCAGATCCCTGGTCACACTAGCCTCAGGGTGGGACTGGTGGATGCTGGACACAGCGGAGGGGGAAGGCAGGCAGAAGGGAGGCAAGAGGAGGAGGGCACGCGGCAGCACCCTGGGTGCCCGGTCCACGACTAGGGCGAGAGAGGGCCAGCTAAGAGCCGGCACTTCAGCTGCACACAGTCCACTTACACAGCAAAGCCCCACTTGTACCCCACCACGCTAAGATAAAAATCAAAAATAAATAAATGAGCATTTTAAAGGCCCAAAATACACATCACATTTAGATCAAAATAGGAAACATCTTGAACGTAGGGTGCCACACTGTTTTTATTCTAATGCAGAATTTGGGGGGAAAAAATTTAAATGGCTCTTAATTCTAGATCAAATGCTAAAACAATATCATGGAGAGAAAACAGTTAACAACCTGACACAAATGCAACCTGTAAAACAGTTCATAAAACTAGCCAATAGGTTAGAACAATTCCCTTATGTATTATTTTTTTAAATAAATTAGCAACATTTTATGTTTTAAATAAATAAACAAATAAAATTATACCCAAGAGAAGTCAATGGATTGCAGACATATTCTCATACCAGACTGTCCTTCGCTGCACAGCACTTTATTAGTGAGGGTTACACAACACTTTTCAACAGGTCAGTGTGTGCTGCACATCTCACCAGACACAAAACATGTGTTTGTGCAGTTACAGAATGATCACTACTTGATTATTTCTTTCAGGTAACATAGCAAGCAAGCTAAGCAAAGTAATTCAAGATCTCGACATTAAATGAATACAGTATTTAATTTTGTAAAAATTAATTTGACCTATTTTTGTACTTTCTTATCCTTTTGTTCATTTAAGCCCTTAAATTCATTATCATTGGATTAGCTGTCAGATCTTCCTAATTAAAGTTATCTCTAAGAATAGTGAGGGTGGAATTTTTCAACTCATGAGATAATAAAAGGGAGGTGGTTGCATGATACTCGTCTCAGTTCCCTTTTAAGGGTACACAGCAAATATTCAGCATATTGGCGGTCAGAAAGTATCTGCCATTAGACAGAGGCTGACACCTGTGTATAATTATCTTGCGTGATTAATGAAGAAAGAGATCAAAGTTTCATGCAATTTTAATTTTATGCTCTAGGCTTGATGTGCGAAGGATCTGTACTGGGTAATAAAGGAATCTAGGCTCATTCTAATAAGCATGACAAATGAATTTTTTAAATGAGTCTGACTCATTAGCTAGGTGCATATAAACCTATGTGACCTCTCGTGTTCTGGCAGAATTGGGGGATGATCTTAATGCCTAATTGCTGGTTGTGTGTGACGATATTTCAACAAATTAGTTTCTTTATGAAAGGCAAACACTCATAGAAGTATTCATGGCTGAGGTATGACAAAAAACCAAAATGCTTATCAGGAAAGGGACTTGACTGCAAGAGCTGAATCTTATTAGCTGCAATTTTCCACAAGGGTACATTTTTAATGTCTACTGTGGACCTCTTTAGACACTTTGACAAGAATGACATTTTGGCAGAATACAAACCAGGGAAGGAATGTGTGCTCCATCCCTGACACGAGTGCAATGGAAATAGAAACACGGACCACAATGGATGCTGTGTTCGGCTACAACATGCGTTTCCGAGATGCTGCTGATTCAACTTGGTCTCAACGTCCATGTTGTAACAAGCTGGCCTGGTGCCTCCAGAGAACAGTATGAAAGTTCAGTACTTTAAATGAAGATGAGGTGCTTGTTTTCCTTTAAATGAGATCCAGAGTATAACCTAGTGTGAAGAATCAAAGAAAAAACAAATAAAATATTTTGTTTTAAGTAATAGCATATGGAGTTCACAGCAAAGAGAAAACCACTTCTGAAGACTTTTTCTTAGACTGCCTACTTGACACTTTCTGAAAATAAGTTCCTTAATTTTTTTAGGAAGCTCTCTTTTTAAAAGATTTTGGAGTAAAATCATGATGGGCCGGGCATGGTAGCTCACATCTGCAATCCCAGCACTTTGGGAGGTTGAGGTGGGAGGATCGTGTGGGGCCAGGAGTTTGAAACCAGCCTAGGCAACACAGTAAGACCTCATTTCTACAAATTAAAAAAAAAAACAGGTGTGGTGGTATGCAGCTGTAGACCCAGATACCTAGAAGGCTGAGTCGGAAGAATCTCCAGAGCCCAGGAGAGCTGCACTCCAGCCTGTGTGACAGAGTGAGAACCCAACTCAAATATATTTACATATAAGTTTTGGGGGTAAAATCATGATAGAGCCAAGGACTCCATGATCAATAAGATTCTTACCATGTTCCAGATCACACTTGACCAAAATCATCGTTTTTCAGTTTTGTTTACTGGCAAACATGAATTGGGCACTTATCCTGTGCTAAGTGCCAAAGGGACATAAAATGAACACTAGACCTGGTCAGGGAAGTTGAAGTACAACACACATAATGCAAAGCAGTTGTGCATACATGCTATTAAAAAAAAAAAAAGCAGCCAGCTAAGTGTTGTGAGAACTCAGAGAACAAAGGAATCGGCAATTCCTAGTGTGGCAGAAAAGAGGCTTTAGGAGGAATGTACATTCACTCACTCATTCACCAAACATTTATTGAACATAAATAATGAGCCAGGCCTGTATTAGGCACCGACTGTATACAGATGAGTAAAACACAGTCTCTGCCCTTCAAGATCTCACAGTCTTTCGTTGCATTCCATCAACATTTTTGCTTGGCCTTAGAGAAGTCAGCAGTACAGACTTCATGGAGTTTATAATTTAGAAGGCTATATTGACAAGTAAATGTGCAGTCATGATGCTGTGAGATAATAATAATAACTAAACAACATGTATATGCTTACATGAACTCACCCATTTAATTTCTATAACGGCCATCTGAGAGAGGCATTATGTAAAGCCCTATTTTAGAAAGGGGAAAACAGCTACAGAGAGGGTGTGTATCCTATCCAAAACCAAGTATCCAGAAAGTGGCAGCGCTAACGTTTGAGCCCGGGCAATCCGTGCTCTAGGCAAGATGCACATCACCTCTTTAAGTTCTGTGATGGGGGAGGTACAGGGTGCTGCAGTGCTCAGGCGAGAACTAAACTTGAAGTGGAAGAAGGTTCCAAAGATTGCCTGGAAGAACGACATCCTCATTGACACTTAATAACACAGAGACAAAGGCTTTTCAAAAGGTAGGCGTGGCCAACTCATGCCGGGCCTCTGCCGCACTTGAGCCAGGAAGGTGAAGGATGAGCAGAATTCGGACTCCCAAGAAAAAGAGGACACTCCAAGCTGAGGGAATACCAAAGGCAAAGGCAGAAAAGCTAACTTGAGTGCGTTCTCCCTTTTGGCAAAGCTCTTATACTTGATGTTCAAATGAAAAATCCAGAAGTCGGTTGCCTGATGTATAAAGTCCTGGGAGGGCAGTTCTTTCTAAAGGAAATTGAGGGCTGTGCAAATAGGGTTCGACTCTTAAGCAGCCCAATTTGCTCATCAAGATTCCAAAATTACATAGTGCCCAAGGACCATTGATGGTAATGTTTCTACTGCAGAAGAAACTAACCACAAAAGTCACTTTTTAAAAAAAAGTGTTAAAGATATAGACATGAAAGTCTCATCTAAATATCACCCACACCAGATATGGGGGAGACTCAAGGCACAATTCATTGAGGCAAGTTGCTCTCCAGCTGTGAACCTGTGAAATCAACCCACAATATGTTGGCGGACGGGCATAACACAGACATTTCTGTTCCCAAAGGGAAAAGTAGGAAGAAAGGGATAACAGGTCCGAAGCAAGTGCTGAGTCTAAGAATCTTTTTAGATCTAAAAATTGACTTTCCATATGACCCTACAATCCCCCTCCTGGGAATATACCCAGAGGAACTCAAATCATTCTATGAAAAAAATATTTGCACATACATGTTTATTGCAGCGTTGTTCACAATAGCGAAAACGTGGAATCAACTGTGCTGCCCATCGAAAAAGGACTGTATAAAAAATAGTGGTACCTATACACGATGGAATATTACACAGCCCTAAAGAAGGGCAGAAGTATGAATGTCACAGTAACTTGGATGGACTTAGAGTCTATCATACTGAGTGATCTATCACAGAAGCAAAGAACAGAGTATCACATGTTCTCACTCATAAGCAGACCTTGATCAATTATTATCATAATACTATAAGAAAAGGATTGGCAGTAGTGGGAATCTGCCAGGGGCGGGCACACCTCATCAGCAAGGGTACATGCATAATGAACATTTGTATACCTAACCCTGAATTTTGCCCCACATCTTTAAAATTAAAAAAATTTAAAAAGAATAATCTTATTCGCTCATGCCTGTGATCCCAGCACTCTTGGAGGTGGAAGCCAGAGGATGACCTGAGCCCAGGGGTTTGAGACCAGCCTGAGAAACTTGGCAAGACCTCATCTCTACAACAAATCAAGAAATTAGCCAGGTGTGGTGGCACGAGCCTGTGGTTCCAGCTACTCGGAAGGCTGAAGCGGAAGGTTCGCCTGAGCCCAGCGGTTGGAGGCTGTGGTGGCTGTGTGTAAAAAAAAAAAAGATACAGACATACAAATATTTATCATGCATGTATTCTGTGTTTGACTTGGTGCTATACCCTTGACATGAATCACTTCATAAGTGAGACAAAAACCGTCATTTTCCATTGTTTTGTGAATGAGGAAAATGAAACCTAAAAGATTTAAGTCATGGGCCCACGGTCGCAGAGATGAAGGAGTTAGAATGGGAACGATCAGACATCAAGCCTGCGTCCTTCACCGTGATGCTGTATGTAGCTGAGTGGCACAGAAGGGTGTTGACCAAACCTTGATGCTGACTCTGATGAGTAGAAACTGCCTTGATTTATCTTATTTATTTTTTTTGAGGAAGCGGGAGTTTATTAAGAGGACAAAAGAGTTCCCAAGCGGGAGAGGACCCAAAAGAGGGCTGCCCAAAACTGCCTTATTTCTTCTTCTTTGTTTGATAGTTTAGTGTAGACCAAAGGGAAAGAGGACACCTTGATCTGAGTCCCGTCTCTACGACTTCCCTCTCATCTCGCTGAGTCTCTGCAGCTCATCTTCAAATTGAGTGGATTTGGTTACCTGGTGTTTAAGATCCCTTCTAGCCTTAAAGATGTATGATTTTTTTTTTAAGGTATAGATGCCACTAACTATTCCCACCCTTAAAAAAAAGAGAGAACTTTAAAAACAGGATAAGTTGAAAACTTAAATTTATGAAGATTTTTAGGAAACGTAGGCTAAACTCATCTGGGGGGAGGCATGACATTTTCAATATGCTGAATTATTGGCTGCACCTACGTGAGGCTGAACGTCTACCATATTTTTCACTCATAACTCTGAGGGCTAGTGACACAGTTCATTTCCTCATTTCAAAAAGATTGATTCCGTCTTCGAGAAGAGGCACGCATGAGCTGGGGGAGAAATGAATGTTTATGGGAGACGGGAACATCAGTTCTCATTCTGTGAAAGCCTCAGCTTATGCTCCACTTAGGTCTCGCTTACTAAATTCAGAGTTGTTCAGTCTTTCATCTATGATACCATGTGCTCGCGAAAAGGAGCGAGCTGTTTCTTTTCATCCAAGAGCCAAATGTGAAGCTTCCTCAAGTGTCAGTTTGAATTGTGGTGTGCGTGATCTCCAACCTCATGGATGGCGTCCACTCGGAGTATGCCTCCAAGAACTCCTAGCACGCTGGAGTCTACAGTCATAGGAACGACCCAATAACCAAAAAAATGGCCCCCGACAAAGGGTGGCTCTTTGGCTCAGGGATTACTCTAAGGCCCACTTCCCACCTACCTCCCAAACCCCCCTTTCTAATCGGTCTCCCCTGTTTCATGAATTTGGATGCCTCATCAACCCTGAACCCCCTTTTGGTGGGCTCCAGTGAAATAAAAACTGATCAAGCCCTTTCCTGAGACTTCCAATTTCTGCTTTGGCACCTTGACCCGCATGCAAGAACCATCACCTGCTCAACTCCTGCCCCATCTTGGCCTTCAGGAAGGAGGCAGAAGAAAGGCAGGCGCGAAGCTGGTTATGATGAGAAAAGGAAGTGTCTGCCAAGCTATGTAGAACAAAATATAATAACAATCTTACACTTAAAAATCACTTTCCCGGCCGGGCTCAGTGGCTCAGCCTGTAATCCCGTGCTTTGGGAGGGCGAGGTGAGTGAATTGCCTGAGCCCACGGGTTCGAGACCCGCCTGGGCAACTTGGCAAGACCTCATCTCTACAATAAATCAAAAATAATTAGCCAGGCATGATAGCGCGCCTGTAGTTCCAGCTACTTGGAAGGCTGAGGCGGAAGGATCGCCGGAGCCCAGCAGGTCGAGGCAGCGGTGGCCAGGAACGGCCACTGCACTCCAGTCTGGGCAACTGAGTGAGACTCTAACTCAAAAAAAAAAAAAAAATCACTTTCCCAGACATGATCTCTTTTCTTATTTTCAGAATTAGACAGGTAAGAGCTCTTTGCCTGATTTTGAAAAGAGAAAGCTGACACTCAAGGAAGTAGTTAAGGCCTCCTTGTTTTGTAGAGGCCATTGAATTCCTGTGGCTACAGACCAAGGTCTCAGGCACAGCTTTGAGCAAGCACAACCAATGACACAAGATTTTTTTTGCTCTAAAATGCTTACCCAAACTCAATGCAACTGGGTTCCTGGATTAAAGGTTACTCAGTTTTAATTATGCAGCAAATATTTCTTAGCCATCCGCTTCCCCCATTCTCAAAGAACACATGTACCAAGTCTAGCTTTCTGTCTACCACATTATGCTTGGAAATTGACGAAAACTCAGTGGTTCATAATAATTGCCCCTCCAGGTGCCCAAAAGTTGGCTTTGTACATATTGGCATCAACACCCTTCCTCAACACCCTTCCTCAAGACACCCTTCCTCAATTCCTACTAGAATGTTGTCATAGTAGCTCTCCAGATATGATGACTACCACGTAAAGAGTATACGCTGACACTGTGCCAAGTACAGCCTGCAGGTCCATACAAGGATAGACTTGGCTCAGGAAAGGTTTCACGAGATTCTTTCTGAGGAAAAAAATCTGGAAAGGAAGCTAACTTTTGCATAGACAGAGAGAAAAAGGGAAAATTTGGAGGAATAAGAGCCATCTAGATGAGGCTGGTACACAACTGGGCTACTATTGGAGCAACCAATAATTCTAATAGTGATAATAATAACAATATTTATTTATTGAGCCCTCACTGTGTGCCAGGGCCTAAGCTTTATGTGTATTAATTTAATTGAACCTAACGGCAACCCAGTGAAAAATGTACCAACTAATGTCCTTAATTTGTGAATCAAGAAACCTAGTCAAAAGACACCCATGCACACATGTTTACTGTAGCGCTATTCACAATAGCAAATATGTTGAACCAATCGTGCTGCCTATCGAAAGCAGACTGGATTAAAAAGCTGTGGTACATATACATGGTGGAATATTACACAACCATAAAGAAGCATAAAATTACGAACGTCACAGCAACTTGGATAGATTTAGAGTCTGTAATACTCCGTGATCTATCACAGAAACAAAGAACTGAGGACCTCATGTGCTCACAAGTAGTGGACCCTGAAAAATTATCATAATACTATAAGAAAGGGGTTGGCTGTAGTGGGAAACTGCCAGGGGAGGAAGTGGGGGAGCACGCTTCATCAGGAAGGGTACCTGATCGCAAACCAGGTGATGTGGGGACCAAAGTGAGGCCCACACTTTACCTGTACAATGACCAGTTGTATACCTAACCTTGAATTGTACCCCACATCTTTAAAATAAAAAAAGACCAAGTCACATAGAGAACTTAAATAAGTAGGACTAGATAGAAATTATCATTGACTTCAATCGCTTTGTAATACGTACACACGATTATTAATAAGGAAAGAACTACTTAGCCAGGTCTTCTCAGTCGGTCTATGTGTAGGAAGCAGGTGATGCAGGTAACAGAACTCATTTGTAATTTTTTCAACATTCATCACGCAGGGAAATTATCTGAGCTAAAAATACCTATTTCGACAAGCTTATATGAGCAGACCACAGATTAATTTTCTGTAATAGTAATTTTAGATGACATTTCAAAACAATCACTTTTCACCAAAAATTGTTTCCTTTATACATCATATGAATGCATGTGAAAATTGTAAAAGAGATGCTTTTTTTAAAGTCTCAATATTGAGTGCCATAAGTCACAGATTGTTCTATTTCTAAAATTTTTATAAGTCCTAGACCAAAAATTAGATGATTTCACTAAGAGAGACTATTCAACACAGAGTTAAATCTTACTTTGATAGTGAACTAAGAAAGAGTTTGATAAATGTTAGGCCTTTTAAGCTTATTTTTAAACTTAGAAGTCAAGACACTGTAATTTTTGAAGTATTTTTGCACTGAACAGGAGAATGCTCCCTTGAAGTCACTATAATAGTACTAGTTACCAATACACCATAAATTACCACTGCACTTATAAGACTGCAGTGTTGATTCCTACAGGCACTGTATTTACCTTGTTAGAAAGATTTCTTTTTCTTCAAGTTTTGCTTTCTTATTATCAGCTTTATTGCTTCGTGATCAGAAAAATGTCTTCCGTATATGTCTTACTCGGTGTGGGCTGCTATCACAAAAATACCACAGACTGAGTGGCTTAAACAACAGAAATTATGTCTTAAGCTACCGGAAGCTGGGAAGTCTAAGACCAAGGAGCCAGTAAAATCAGTGACAAGGGAAGGCTCCCTTCCTGGTTCACAGCCAGCCAACTTCCGCCTGTATCCTCACATGGTGAGAAGGAGAAGAGCGCTTGTCTCTCTCTCTTCTCATAAGAATGGTAATAACTCCCAAAGACCCCAACTTCTAATACCATCCCATCGGAAGTAAGGGCTTTAACTTTTGAATTTTGGGGGAGGAAGCGCAAACAAGTGGCCCATAACAATCTACGACCACTGTTCCTTTCTTGATATAAAATATGTTCAACTGAAAAAAAAATTAGAAATTTCGTTTCAAATAAATCTGGAAAGACCAATTGGTTTTTCATCCAACTTTTCCAACATAACCAATGCTTCTTTGCACACGCTGATTCCCAAGAAAAACAACTTGATACCAACTAGATTCTTGTTGAAAAACCATTTCTCTGGTGACAGTTATCCAGAAAAGACAAAAATCACGGAGGAAGACTGAGTAGACAGGTGAATATAGCCCATCCGAGTATAATGACAATTGCCAGAGTATATAGTGAGAGGCATTGGAAAAATCTCACTCTGCTACAGAAAAGAAGACTCTGCCTAGGGCCTTCCTGGATGTAGTTGAATTATCACTGCACTGCTTGTCCTTAATGCAAATATCTCCATCTGCAGCCATCAGGTTAAATCATGGAGGATATTGAAGTATATTAGACATTAATGATTCAGCAAACTCTAGTCAGCCATCTTACCGATGATCGTATTTAATAATGTGCAGATGATAATTAAAAGAGCAAACAACAAATGGATCGGAATGGCAAACAACTTAAGTCAATACAATTTCGAAAATACGTACTCCGTCAGTGCATTTTTAATGGACTACCGTGCATCTCATCCAATTGAATCAGCAGAGACACATGGGCCTCAAAGGATTATAACCCATCTTATTGCTTGTTTCAAACTTTTTAGTGGGAGACAATTAGCTATGGGAAAGTAAGCACTCTGTTTTTCTGAACTCCCATTTCAATGCAAAGCATGGGCTTAATTTGTTCTGAGATATATATTTCTCTAAAATTAAAAAACATAAATCATACTTCTATATCCCACAAGCAATCCACCACACATATCCAACTAGGAAAGACTGAAGGGGGAATGGCGTGTTTTCAAATGGCAGGAATCTATTAAAAGTCTTATCAGAAAATGAACACAATTCTCGAATTAGTTAGCTGCCCTTTATAATCACACCTATTTTAAGTGCTTTTAGAGTGCTCTCTTATTGATTTATAGGTCACCGAGAAGTGGCTAATAAAACTACAAGCCTCGTCTGAACATTTTGGCACCAAGAAATACAAACCTATGTATCTCATAAGGTGGGAGCCTTTTAAAAGGCTGACACTTTTATGCTCCTCCCAGCTCTGAGATTGTCTGGTGGGGACCAAAAAGTGGAGGCGAGAGAGAACAGGGTAGAACACTACGGGAAATAAATGGCGGGCACTTATGGTGTCTCTGCAGGAATTATGCTTCCAGTGATAACTCTTCATTTGAATGGCGCTTTTTAAACTGGAATGTGCTTTCCCTTTTATCACCTTGTTTTGGGCCTCACAAGTAAGTAAAGCAGGTCTGTGATCCTTCCCAGAATACAGGTAAAGAAACCGTCTGGGGGCTGTTCGGTGCTGCATGCTCCCGTGGAGAAGCCAGGCCCTGGACGGCAGTCGTCTGAGTCCAGCATCTTCTCCACCACACCCAGCTGCTCGCCCCGCGTCCCCTCTAGCCCCTCTGAGAACAAATTGCCCTTTTGAGGAATGGTAGGAGCTTGGTAGCGACTTGAACTACACTTGGCACGCTGATGAATGGCCCGGGCTCTTTAATTGGGATGCTTGCCAAGGAACAGAGTTAGCGCGGTGCATTTCGACTGGCTCTAAACAGCAGATGAATTGCACACCAATTTATTTAAATAGCAAGAAGGCGAGTTTATTCACGGCCATTACCAGGTGCGGATGGATGCCTGCTGGCGTAGACCTCCCACTGGGAAGCCCTATAGTCACTCCAAGCGGCTTCCCCGCTCTATTATACCCGTTCAATGAATCAATCTCACCTTAATATCATTCTTAAATATTTAATGCCGAGTTACAATGCCGCCTTTTAAAATCGGTTGGTAAAATAAAAGCGAAACGTGTTCAGTAGAGTAGACCCCACCTCTGCAGCCCCCACTCTGTCACCTGATTACTTACTAGGGTGGGCTGTGTACCCCGGGGGTGGGCCAATTAAAAGGATTTATTGGCTTGGGTGACAAGCTGGGCTGCGGCAGAAGGATCTGTGGTTTCAAAAAGAAGTAAGCAATCTCAGGCTTACTTTTCTGGTCGGATCCACATCTGTTGCCATACAGAGCCTGACGCAGAAAATCACTTCCATCACTTTGCCGAGGTGGGTCCCTTCGTAGGAATCACATGGGTCACTGTGTGGGAGAAAGACCGTGGAGGAGAAAGCCAAGTCCCTCCTTCTTGCTTCTGGCAATGCTCCATAAGCAAATGGCTAAGTCACCGGCTTTTTAGACAACCAGTGCCCTCGAGCCAAATAACTGAAATCAGCCCTGTGGTTCTCAAGAGTTGATAGTGAGTCCACACTTGGATGTGAATATCTATTTTATCTTCTTTCCACGGATCCGCATTTGAATGTGTCCTTCCAAGCCTTCCTCCTGTGTGGGTATATTTGTTCCTGAGACAGACAGAGCCATGTCGGTTCACAGCCTTGCCTGTTTCTCCCCGGCCCTCTTTCGGATTGTTCTCATTTCACTCTTCTCTCTGATGCGTCAACGTTAGAAAGTAGAGGGAGGCCGAGAAGTAAATTCTGTGTTTTGGTTTTTTTCCAGCTTTCTAGTTTGCTCAACATCTCAATTGTGGAGACGTGACAGATTTCTTTCCTCAAACTTTTTTCTATGCTTCATGTTAATCCATTAATTAGCTGAGTCCCAAATAATCAAGCACCTTTGGGTTAAGTAGAAAGTAAAACCCAGTTCTAACCTTCAAGAAAAAATATATAGAAATGATTGAAGCAAAATTCTTCAAAAAGCAAAATTCACCTCCTCGGCAGTAGGCAGTAAGTTGGATACCTTCAAAATCTACACGTATGATGACTCAATGATGCTAAATATTGGGGCTGTTTGGGGAAAAGACGAAGTGTGATAAAACATCTGGCAAACAGCGTTTCGCAGAGAATCAGGAAACCTGGCTGTTAGTCCTGGCTCTGTGGCTAATTATCTGCCTGGCGCCAAGCAATTTGCTAAGCCATCTTCAGCTGCCACCCACCCGTGGGTTAAGCCAGGGGTTAAGCCAGGCCTTTGCTGACCAAGCGTGGCCAGCCTGGGTCCTGTTAGAAATGCAGAAACTCAGCCTCCCCTGGCCTTCTGTATTAGACTCTGCATGTTAGCAAGATCCGCAGGTGATTTGAGAAATCACCAAAGCTGACTCTAATGAGCCCGAGTGGACCCAGGTAGGTTGAAAGCTCACCCCCTCTCCTGTGGGCAGGGCTTGCCTGGTACCGTTCAGATTCAGGAAACTTCTCTTAGAAATACTGCTTCATGACAGTTTCCTAACTCAACAGGGCTGCCTTCAATGTGGAGACATGAAGATGGCATCACTGTCATCGTCTGTGTGGCCACTGACTTGAAGATGGTGTTGCCCCTCTGAGGGGGCTCACCTGTACAGTCCCCCAGGGAGAATGGGCTTTCCCTGACACCCAGAGAAGCTCAGGCAGAATCATTTTCCAACTACCGATTTCAAGATGTCATTTCAAATACCGCTCAGTAAATGAAGATGGCAGAGCGCAGGGGACAGAAGAGAAAGCGAGTTTAAAGCCTCACACACAGGAAGGGACGGCAGATTTATTATCCAGAGGTGTTGAAGGCCTTCAGGACATGTGATCTGAGAGACCAAAATAGATGCCAACTGTCTCGTCAACTAGGACAGACCCCGAGGATAAGGAAACAAAGTCACCTGCAAGTCCAGGGTTCAGGGATTGACTGGAATGGCAAGTTTCTAAGTTGCTAAGGCTACAAGAAAAAACCACTCTGCTAAACTCCCAAACACTAAGAGCTATCAGGGAAAATGATCAGGTCCCTCCTCACTCTGATTTACAATCCAGACCACTACGGCCCTGCTTGCACATTCTTTTCCCACAAGTTCCTGCAGATTTAAAGCCAAGTTTTAGCCGACTCAGAGAGGCTGTGCATCAACCGTCTTGGTGTCCTGTAATTCACATTTTGACACAGTCACCCCTCATTTTAATGCTAAAAACCCCACCCCTAGTGAACTTGGGATGTATGTTACATATACGAAGGGGGACCCCCCAAAAAACCAAAAATATATTAATAAAAAATTGTGTATTGAAACAAAGAGCTGAGTATCACATATTCTCACTCATAAGCAGACCCTGAACAATTATCATAATAAGAAAGGGATTGGCAGTAGTGGGAAACTGCTGGAAAGGGGGGTCCACACCTCATCAACAAGGGTGCCTGCATAATGAACATTTGTATACCTAACCCTGAACTGTACCCCACAACTTTAAAGTTGAAAAATTAAATAAAGTAAATGAAATTGGGTATTGATTCTTTCATGTTTAAAATTCGGTCACCTTTAAAGTTGTGTCCGTTTGATGCAATACACCTATCAAGACACTTTTTCCACTGCTCAAAACAGCATTTGACCTGGTCCGTTTTGATGTCTCTTAGTGCTTCCACCATTTTTTGTTTCGCCTCTTCTACATGGGCAAAACGTTTCCCTTTGGGGAGTTTTTTCATCCAGGAAAGCCACAGAAAAAAAGTCTCTTGGGGTGAGTTTGGGTGACCAGGGAGGGTGGGGCACGGGGGTCATGCCGTTTTGGGTCGAAAACCGCTGAACACTCGGTGCAGTGTGGGCAGGTGTGCTCATCAATCCCCCATCGTGAAATGGGCCAACGTGTTGAAAGAATTTCCAAAAAAACCCACTGAAGCCGAACACAGCCTCTCACAACAATGCTAGCTGGTCCACTGATGTGGGCGGGGTTCCCAGAACACATCCCTAGTGGGGGAAGCCTGGACTACAAGGGGCCCGCCCTCCAAAAGATAGTTCTGGTTTGTTTGGGTCCCCCCTCGTGTGGTTGCCCATTGTGCATGCACTCGGCTCTCCTCATACATATGGATAGGTTTCCCCTCAAACCTGCTGAATATGGATGACGCTTTTGTGCAGTCCGGACCCTGTGAAGCATAAAACCCAACCTGCCCTTTTCCTCTTCAGAGAGAGAGCACCCTTGGCACACGCTAGAGACTCTCTTCCCGGTTTGCAAAGTGAGATCCCCAATAAAGCTCTCCTTTCTGCTCGTTAGCCATCTGGTCGTCTTTTGAGCAAAAGGTGGATTCATTTGAGCTGAAGGCACTTGCAAAATAGCAAAGGCTGGGAGAGGCTCTCTCTGAACTCCGCTATCGGCCTAAGGTCAGATGTTCCAGAAGGAACTCAGCTGTCATCAATCCCGCCCCCCGAGTCTCCTTGACTGGAAAAATGGATTCTTCTCAGAGAGGAGAACTAAGTCAACACCACGCCCAGGCCAACTTTGTCATAAACGATCCCGTCTCCAGATATTCCTCCCAGGGTCCATTCTTCTTTCCTAAAGAGCATTTTCTCTCCCCTGAGTGGCCTGAACCCCCCTCCCCTTCCCCTGGTAAGACAAAATATAAGCTCTGATGGGTTCAGGACACCTTGGCACTTGAGAAAACAGCAGAAGCAGGAAGCACCCTCTCACTTCCCCCCGCCCACACTCCCCTGAAGACCCTCATTCCAGGGATGGCCTTCCCATGCCCAGAGGAGAGGCGTGTCCTTGGCTCTGAAGAATCTGAACAAGCAGGACTGACTAAATCCCCCCAGTTTATGACCATTTGTCTTCATACAGCTCCACAACCACCCACGTCTTCATCGAACTCAGGGACAGGGCTCCCTGTGTCTTTACATCTTCATTCTGAAGGCTCTCTGGACATGTAAGACTTCTATTAAATACATACATATGCTTTTCCCTTGTGAGTCAGTCTTTCCTTATAGGTGCCTTAGCCATGAACCCTGCAATGGGTGAAAAGAGACATCATTCCTTTTTCTCTCCTGCATCTCAGGTCTTCCCACATTTGGGGGTGTTTTGTTTTGGTTTTGTGTTTGTTTTTGTTTGAGTCAGAGTCTCACCCTCTCACTCTGGCTGGAGGTCAGTGGCACGATCGTGGCTTACCATGGCCTCGACCTGCTGGGCTCAGGACATCCTCCTGCCTTAACATCCCAAGTAGCTGGAACTACCGGCACTCACCACTACACCCAGCTCATTTTTTGATTTATTGTAGAGACAGCATCTTGCTATGTTGCCCAGGCTGGTCTCAAACCCCTGGACTCAGGCAATCTTCTTGCCTCGACCTCCCAAATTGCTGGGGTTACAGGTATGAGCCACTGCACCTGGCTTCACCATATTTTTGGATATCCACTTTTTTTTCTGCAATGCCCCCTGCTTGTAATATTAAAAATTAATGAAATTGTATACCTTATCTCCTGTTAATCTACCTGCTGTAAGTTTATTTTCTACACCCAGGTATGGAACAAGGAGGATAGAGGGAAAGTTTCCTCCTGAGTTCAAATAAGGAAACATAACAAGGAGAATGCAATCAAACCAAAATTCAGAATATGATTACTTTGATTGACATGATGGGAAGGTCAACATGACTTTCCAGAAAATGACAGGCAGAAAAACAGGCAATTTGCAAAAGAGTGATAATTTAAAGTGGAATTTGTGTCTTAGAAATTATTTTTATACCCTCCCACCAGTTCCAAGTTTAAGAATCCATCCAAAAAGTATGTGTTAAAATACCCTACTAGGAAGGTTCCAACTTGGTTTTGCTCCCTTTTTTAGGCAGACTAGTTCCACTTGCTTATTCAGGCATTGTGTGAGCAATCTCTTGTGCTGTTTTGATAGGAGCCAGTGTTCCTCAGTCTTCAGGGTGTGCTAACGCCAGGCTTTTTGTCTTTGCTGCCTTTCTCATTCAAATGTTGTCGCTCTATACTCTGGCTGATGACTCTCCTGATTGTGATTCTGCCCATGTATGGCCTTTTACATCTCACCAGGACCCATTTTCTGGACCTTTCGTTTGGAAATATCAGGCAGCCTGTGTCCAAAGAGTCGTTCTATTTTCTGGGTGAGGCAGATAGAAAATAATTTCATTTTTTCCCTCCATTCTCTGGCACAGAACTCTGAGACAGTGTTCATGGACTCAGCTCAACAGCCTGCATTGAAGTGACTTTCCATTGTTTAGAGACCTGTGTTTGTATTTTACAAAGAGTAGAAAGCATTGCCAAAACAGGACTTTCAATCAGTAACCTACATGTCACAATCAAAAGATGATTTGTTAGTCACCGTGTGAATATTTGTAATGCCTCTTGGATATGAGATGATCTCAAAGCTGATGAGTCCCTCCCATTTGCAGATTCTCTGACTTTGAATTCACCCTGAAAGGTAATAATAGTAAATAAAATTTTATAGCTATGAGAACTGAGGCTCGGTAGTTTAATAGTTTTGTAGCCCTAGATGTTTAGACTCTTAGATGTCCTCTAGTCTAGTTATCTATTTCTACATGTGCAGAAGTCCAGGGAGGTAAGCAATTTGGGCCATCTTGCACATCATTTTCATCTGTTTTGGTACAGTGCTTTCTCCAGCTTCCAAACAACTATTATGTATGTTCTCTGTACCCCTGTAACTTAATCATAGTCATGGTTTTGTGACAGTTTGTGAATTGTGGTGACAAGGCTCTAAAATGATGCCCAATGACTCCACTCACGTCCCTACGCAATCCCCTCCTCTTGAGTGCTAGTGGGACCCGTGACTTGTTTCTAACCAATAGAATCTGGCAAAAGTGAAAGAATATCACGTTATCGTTTCATTGCTTAAGAGTCTAAGTTCTGTCTAGCAAAAGCAAACTACTCATGCACGAAAATTGTTGCATCATTCACATCTGACAGGAAGGAAATCATTAGCTAGTATGATGACATAATTGAGTCCCTGGAAATATTTAGGTTATTATTATAATTATTTGGCTTTGCTACATGATTTAAAAGTTACTTAAGAAATGGAACCAGGTTAACCAAAGTCAGACGTGTTCTTGGAACACCACCACGTCGATATCAAATAGCATTATTAAAATCTATTCTGGCGTTAAACAATTAAAACAAGGACAGACTTTAAGCTTACAAATGTGATGAAATATTCCTTATTTTTAAGATTTTATATATGGGAATCTTAAAATTATTTTGATGACTCCAAAGGAACAAAGAAAAATAATTTCTTATTAGAGAGCTTTATTGTTGTACAATTTCCTGAAACAATACCACATGCCAAGGTCTGTGCTTGGAGATGGCATCATAGTTCCAGAAATCAACTAGCCTTATCTGGGTTGGGGTCCCCTCTCCCCCGGTGGAATTGGGCACAGGCTGCAATAATTATTTTTACTCCTGAATCATCTTTATTCTAATGTCGGGTGACAGACTCCTGGATTATTAGACACTTCGATTTTGAACTGTCATAAAGCAACTGGTGCGTTTACACATGGGACTGAAAAAAGAAGTTGGCACGCCCCTGATGACTGGATACCCAGGACTGATGTGGGAGGGAGACTGATCTGTGGGTGGCACTTGAGTCTTCCCTGCCCCATCTGCTGTTACTGCCCAATAACCAAGTATTGAACCTGGAGAACTAACTTTGCACATTTTAACTTCTGACTCTCGGACACGGTGGCTCACGCCTGTAATCCCAGCACTTTGGGAAGCCAAGGTGAGAGGATTGCCAGCCCAGGAGTTCCAGACCAGCCTGAGAAACATAGCAAGGCCTCGTCTTTACAAAAAAATTTAAAAATTAGCTGAGTGTGGTGGTGCATGGCTGTAGTCCCAGCTACTCAGCAAGCTGAGGAGGAAGAATCGCGTAAGCCCAGGAGGTCGAGGCTGCAGTGAGCTGTGATCATGCCACCGCAGTCCAGCCTGGGTGACAGTGAGAGCCCGACTCAAAAAATAAAATAAAATAAAAATAATCTTCTGACTCTTTAAAGTTACTTGGCATTATGAAGTTCTTAAATGTTGGAGTCAGAGAATTCTAGAACAGAAAGGGATCTTGCAGGTTAACCAATTTGACGTCCACACTTTGCAAATGAATAAAAAGAGAAAACCCATTGTAACAACTGAAGTGATTCATTTTATCTTAGAAAAAACAAACATGGCCAGAGACGTGAAGTGATCTGTTCAAGGTTGCAAAACTTGTGTGTGAGGAAACTACAATTCCAGTTCAAATCCGTCTGACTATAAAATCTGCTTCTCTGCCCGTGACATCATTCTGCTCTTCATAAAATTCCTCGGAAGCAAGAATATGGCTTACAGGGAACCAAGAACAGAGAGAGCTTCAGGCGAGATACAAAGGAAAACCTGGAATGTGTGAGACAGGCCTTCGGAGAGGCGGCGGGAAAAGATTTTGTCAAAGGATGGTTTTCAAAACGTTAACTCTCGTTCAAATAGTGAGCGTGTGTCAAAGGCTGGTTTAACGCATCCGTGATGGAACGAGCAGGATGGTAAAGCTGGCTCAAAGAACCTTTGCAGAACAGAGGTCTTCACAGTCAGGAAAGCAATGATGAAACAGATTCAATAAATTTCGATTTTTAAAAACGGGTTAATGTCCTACAGGGCAACAAAAGCATCGTTTGGGGGTTTGTTTATTTATTTATTTTTTGGACTGGAGAGAATATATTTACATCTCTATTGATTTAAAGAAATCTTTTGCGATTTATCAGTCTTCTAACTCTACAGAATTCAGGCCCTACTCAATAGTAAATAGTAAATCAGACAGGTATGTTTCTCTAGAGAAATATTCTCTTCAATTACAGCTCAGTTGTTGTAGCCATCTGGCAACACGTATATAAAGTTATATTCCTTGACTAGCACTTGAAGTAAAGTTACTTTTTTTTTCCTTTTCTTTCTTTCTTTCTCTTTTTCTTTCTTTTTTCTTTTTTTAGAGATAGGGCCTTACTATGCTGCCCAAGCTGATCTTGAACTCCTGGGCTCAAGCAATCCTCCTACCTTGCTCTCCCAAATTGCTGGGATTACAGGTGTGAGCCACCACACCCAGCCAGAGTTACTTTTTGAAGCCAATTCGGTATGGAGCACAGTATATGAATAACTGACCCTGCTGGAGGGTGGAGCTGGCCTTGTTTAAAAGCTGAGAGAGAACGTGGCTGTAGAGGGATGACCCTGCTGCCTCATTTCAGGCGGTCCGCAGAAGCATCCTTCGGCAAGGCCATGCCTGGGCTCCAGAGCCACTGGGTACGAAGGAAGGGACAACGGACACAAGCCCCTGAGGCAAGGGCATTCGGGGCGTCCCGACCCTACTCCCAGGAAGAATGGGTCTTCGGTTCAGTTTCCATCTTGCTTCTTGTCCTTCATGGTCTCCCAGCTCGTGGCCTTACCTGCAATCCCTTAGCGAGCCCCTCGGATCTGTGGCAGCTTTGACTCCAGCAGCTTAAAATCCTGAAGCTTGAGTGACCAAAAAATCATCTTCTCCCTTCATTTCAGCTGAAACGAGGTTGGAATCTTCACATGGGGCATTCACTGAAAAATAAAAGAAAATCTGCAACGTCATCCCAAAGGATGTTTATAAAGCAAAGACATTTCCGATACGGCTTTGATTAACTTAAGCAGCAAATATTGGTGCGGGATACTGCTCATGAGAATTAAGGTATCTGGGGGCGGGAGGGGCATAGTGGTTCACGCCTGTCATCCCAGCACTTTGGGAGGCCGAGGTGGGAGGCTTGCTTAAGCCCGGGAGTTCCAAACCAGCCTTGGCAACGTTGTGAGAACTTGTCCCTACAAAAAGTCAAAAAATGAGCCAGGCATGGTGGCCCACACCCACAGGTCCAGCTGCTAGGGAGGGCCGAGGCAAAAGGATTGCCAGAGCCCAAGAAGTTGAGCCTGCGATGAGCTGCGATTGTGCCACTACACTCCAGCCTGGGTGACAGAGTGAATTAAAAATAAAAATAAATGAAGTATCTTTTTCTTTTTCTCGTATTTATCTGGGGAGCCTTGTCTACAGAAGAGTAAGATAAATCACCCCTTCTTCAACCTTATCTTTCTTCTTCTCCCTATCTTTTTCCACTTTCTCTTTTTTGCCCCAGAACAGAGGTTAAAAGAGGCTCCGGTGACCCTTTTCTCTTCCTGCCCTGTGAAAGCTACAGCGCTCAGAGGACGCCACCAGACTCATCAAGCCTAATGCAGACTCCAGACTTTGAACTGCCTCCCCGTCTGCTCCTCCAAAGCCAGCCTAGCTCTCTGTTCTCCTGGCAGAATTGAACCCAAGGCCAGCAAAGGCTTCTGAAAAGCAGAATGGCAGAAGTCCCTTCTAGCCTCCTGACTCCTTATTGCCAGTGAGCGTGCTGTCCTCTGGCCCACCTAGGAAATAAGAATACCTGTTTCCAAAAGTAGAGAATACAATGGCTGAGGAGTTGGAGAAATGAGGATCACCGCCCAAACTCCAGAGCACCCTAGGACACCCTGACCATTGACTGGCGGCACACATAGCCGCAGGCTCGCAGCCTGGTGGAACAGGATGCAGCCAGCCACAGGCAGACATACGAGACCTCATTTTGAGGGCAGCACAAGGGACAGATTTAGGTTTCCAGCCTGGCACACAAAAATAAAAGCATCCAAATATAGTCTCTTTTCCCCTAGAAACTGTTCTAGTGTCTTAGGAGAAGATGGACTCACCCTCTTAGAGACTTAATACATCCAATTTTATCTGTATATAAATATTTGTTTGATTCAAAGTGGCCTTCCTGTCGTTGTTGTTTTTTTTAACAAAATTAAGTGAGAAATACAACATCATCTAAAAATAGCTAATATGTTTGCAAGATCTTCCTGCTGAAGCGGCAATTGTGAATTATTTTTTAGTGAGCTTTTGAATTTTAATAAAAAGGTTGCACTTTTAAAGGGAACAGAGACTCCTGCTCTGTTCATGCTTAGTTTAGAACATTTGCTAAATATTTCAAGTCTAAGAAGCCTATTTTTTTTAAAGTTTGCAAAATGCAGGAAAATTTTTTTTAATCTTCTTGACTAAATGATTCTTACTCTCAACTTATCTTCCTTACTCCACTGACCAGTGCTGTCTCTTTCCTGGTATTTCATCCAGGAAATGTTCTTGCACGTGGGAAGTTTTTCCAGCTGGAAAATCAACAGAGATTTTATGACCTAGGGTCACGCCGCTTGCTTCTTCCCACACCAATATCCTTAGTCCAAGATCCCATACTCCTCTCAAAATCTTGCCTTGTTAATATTTTTTAAGCTCTAAATTAACTCACTAAGTTGGCGAAATTTCAGACTCCCCATTTGGTCATTTTCTTCCTACGGCAGGCAGATCTGATCCTCTTTCTTTTTTCTTTTTTTTTTTTTTTTTGAGTTGGCGTCTCACTCTGTCGCCCAGACTGGAGTGCAGAGGCCGCTCCCGGCCACCGCAGCCTCGACCCGCTGGGCTCCGGCGATCCTTTCGCCTCAGCCTTCCGAGTAGCTGGAACTACAGGCGCGCGCTACCACGCGCAGCTGATTTTTTGATTTATCGTAGAGATGAGGTCTCGCCAAGTTGCCCAGGCGGGTCTCGAACACTCGGGCTCGGGCAATCCACTCACCTCGGCCTCCCAAGGCGCGGGATGACAGGCTGAGCCACCGAGCCTGGCAATCCTCTTTCTTATGCTGTTCTGTTTCTCTGTTGGTTTCCCTTTCCTTTTTATGCAGCTTCAGTCGAAAGTCTGTTTTTTCACTTCAGCTTGCCTCATGGAGAGAAACACATTTTGCTAGATCTGAGTATCGTCCTATTTCTCTTTCGTTTTCCCACAATTCTTGTATATCTTGCTTACAATTATTTTGGTCTCAAACCCCAAAAAGCAACTCCCTAGATTCAAGAGAAGGAAGAACTTATTGAAAGGGTTCTGGGCTGTCATAGAATGGAGAGAAAAATTGAACAAGCAAGACTCAGTAAGTCAAAGAGCCGGGACAGCTGGAGGTGCAGCAGCTCCTGGAGTTGAGGGGCTTTCTCTCTCTCAGTTGTCATTTTCCAGATTAAAGAGAAAAGCGAGTCATGATCCAAATGAAGATAGATGGATGGATACATACATTATAGATAGATGACAAATACATAGTAGATAGCTAGATAGGTAGATAGACATAAAGATAGATCACAGATTGTACCCCACATCTTTAAAATAAAATTGAATTTAAATGATAGATGATAGATAGTAGACAGATAATAGATAGATAAATAGTAAATAGATAGATGATAGATTGTACCTCACATCTTTAAAATAAGTTTTAAAAGATAAAAGATAGATAGATGATAGATGATGATAGGTAGATGGATCGACAGGCAGTAAATAGATGACAGAGAGAGAGAGGGAAAAAAACAGGCTGCACATGGAATATATAATATGATCCCAGTTTTGAAAGAGCAGTAAGGTTTAGTGTTATCCTAAGGGCACCACTTGCAGAATAACAATGCGCTTCATTGCACTCATCTAATCCTCATATTCTATTAACATGCACTAGTTGTATAATTTTAGAAATCTGAAAGTAAAGTATCTCTCTGTCGTTGCACTATCGCAAGCAACCTCTTTGAACACATCATTCATCATAACCACTGGTAAGTGTTTTTAACTTCTGGCCCGCGGCCCAATATTCTTCCAGCCAGAGAGGAAAACGTCTTGGGCATGTTCCTCTGCTATGGATTGTCTCCACAGCTTTTGCATTGTCTGAGTTCGAATGAACTTCACTACCCCAGGGAAGGTCCTGTCTTTTCTCTTTTTCCTGCTGGGGAGAGAACTGGCTTTTCCAGCTCTCTGTTCCCTGTTATTCTCTGCTTCCTTTTTTTCCATGCAGTCCCCCCTGGAACTCAGTTCTAGAGGAACCCATGCCTTCCCTAAAACTGTTTTTGGGATGGTGAGGACTGTGGGTGTTACTACTTTTCACGAGACAGACAGGAAAGGGAATTATGATACCTCAGTAGGAAAATAAAATTTTGCAATGGGTTCTATTGGTTAGAAAACAGCATAAAGAAGAAACAGAACCGTGTTCTGAGTGCATTCAAATATAATGCCAGGAAGAAGATATTCTCAATCCATACAAACTGCAAAAGCAGAACACAAGCATACGTACAAGACGACTCCACTCACAGAAATATCCTTCCATTGCTATGTCTAATTTGGGTCGCCATAAACAAGTTTTTCCTTTATGCGAATCAACCTTTCCTGGCTGTTGCTGCTGCTGTTGTTTTTCCGTAAACAAACCTGGGTGACTTGTGTTCTTTTAAACATTAAAAAGTACAATGAGAACTGCAGGTGGGTTCCATATTGGCAAGAGGAGACTACAGGCACACAAACACCCTGCTGCGTCTTCCCAACTCGCCAGCCAAGACTGCAGAAACGGAGGAGAGAGGCGGCCGGGCCAAGCCGGAGCAGATGCAGCCTGCCTTGGCCTGGCTTCCTCCTCACCCCTGAGTTCCCCGCTGGGTGTGCAGCTGCCTGCAACACTCGCCGGCCAGACAGAATCCTGGCAGAGCTCGGGGAAGAATCAAAAGACTTAAATTTTTGCTGTGTCACGGCTACGCGTGGTGTGACTCTGATCATTATTTTGGTCCTGGGACACGGCTCAGATAGCCTTTCCCCCGGCCAGGCATGGTGGCTTACGTCTATAATCTCATGCCTATAAGCCCAGGAGTTTGAGACCAGTCTGGACAACATAGTGAGGACTCGTCTCCACAAAATAAATCAAGAAAAAAAAAAAGAAGAAGAACTCTTTTCCCCCTCTTCCCCTGTCACACCGAAACTGGAAAATTAAGTTCTAAAAGCCCACTAGGGTTCATCGTGACCGTTTATAAGTACACATAATGTTTTAAACTACCACCATCTAAGTGTCCCATGAACCTCAGAGTATGTTCACATACTGTACTCGATGAGATAAGGGCCCCATTAGCACCATTAGGGCCCAATGATCCTGCCATGTGGCCCTCTGTAAGATTTTCTCTTGCTTCAGCTTTTGTGGCGTTTTAGCTTTGGGTATCCTCACTAGGTACAGTGAAAACCCAAGATTTTCTTTATCTACCAGGTGTCTTGACCCGACTCTTTATTTATTTATTTATTTTAGGGGGGTCTCACTCTGTTGCCCAGGCAGGAGTGCAGTGGCACAATCACGGCTCACTGCAGCCTCGACCCCCTGGGCTCCGGAGATCCTTCCTCCTCAGCCTCCCAAGTAGCTGGAAGTACAGGCATCTGCCACCACGCCCGGCTAATTTTTTCATTTCTTTGTAGAGATGAAGTCTCGTTATGTTGCCCAAGCTGGTCTTGAACTCCTGGGCTCAAGCGATCCTCCCGCCTCAGCCTCCCAAAGTGCTAGGATTACGGGCAGGAGCCACCGCTCCCAGTCCCTGACTCTATATTCTACTGTTTCCTCTCCTTTCGTGTTCTTTCCACCCTTTTGAGACACTCCAACTGAGTTTTAAAACTCAAAATGCCCCTCAAAGGCAGAACAGTCTTTTCCTTACCATACACACAGCTGACAGTACCCTGCTATCACCTGAGGACAGGTGGAACGGTATTGATGGGGGACAAGAAGTAAAAATATGACTGTCCAAGTCATGAAAAAAGAAATGGTGAGCTAATTGCTAGTGGCTAATGAAACACTGCCACAGAAATAGTGCACCTCAAAGGAGATGCCACCACGAGTATGCTTACAGCTTCTCATTGTGCAGAAATCTGGAAGCAAGAAGCATGATCCCACTCATATAAAAACAAATCATTAGGCTTTGACCCCATTATGATCGTAGGAGAGAAAAAGCCGTATCTTTTTCTTAGCTGTTGCAAGTTTCCTGGCTAGGACCCCTATAACAACAGACAGATTCACAAGAGAAGAGCGTGCAAGTTTGTTTAATATGAATCTTACACGACACAGGACACTTCAAAAGTCAAGACCCAAAGACATGGGGGAATCTGTGTGTTCAGGACAGTCACACAGGAGTGTGATTCAAGGGCAAAAGGGCAGAAGCTAACTGTAGTCAGCTGGGAGGAACTTGGCAAGACCTGTGTGTTCAGACTCTCCCTGGCATCCCCACGTGGCGTTCCTTCCCTCCAGGTATAACGTGAACGTGCGTCATGTGAGAGTCTTCAGGAAAGAAGGAAACGTCTTGGTCCGTTTTGTGTTGCTATAAAGAAATACCTGAGGCTGGGTAATGTATAAAGAAATGAGGTGTATTTAGCTCATGGTTCTGCAAGCCGTAGAAGTCTGGTCCTTGCACTTGCTTGGTTTCCGGTGAGGGCTTTCGTGATGTGTCAAAACGTGGCAGAGAAGACCAAAGGGGAGGCAAGCAGATGTGACAAGGGACCAAACCCAAAGGGCATCCTGGCTTCCTAACGCCCCACTCTCTCGCGAACTAATCCAATCCCCCGTGCCCAGAACCAGTCCAGTCTGAAAAGAGTAGAACTCACTCACTCCTGTGAGAATGGCCCCGAGCCACCCATGAGAGGTCTGTGCCCATGACCTAAGCACTTCCCAATACCTCCCACCCAACATGCACTGAGGATCAAATTTCACCATGAGATTTGGTCAGGACCCACAAACCGTATCCAAACCATCAAAAGAAGGCAGAAGGTCAGGCAGCAGCCTTCCTAGGTTTTGTGGCCAGCCTCTTCGAAGAAGGGTGAAGGTCACGTGTTCTCACTCAGAAGCAGACTTTGAACAACTATTGCAATAGTATAAGAAAAGGATCGGCAGTAGCAGAAAACTGCAGGGGATGGGGTGGGGGGCAGGGAGATGGGATTGGCAATAGTGGGGATCTGCCTGGGGAAAGGGGGGGCACACCTCATCAGCAAGGGTACCTGCATCATGAACATTTGTACACCTAACCCTGGATTGTACCCCACATCTTTAAAATAAAAAAAAATTAAAAGTTAAAAAAAAAAGAGCCGGGCTCGGTGGCTCAGCCTGTAATCCCGCGCCTTTGGGAGGCTGAGGTGAGTGGATTGCCTGAGCCCGCAGGTTCGAGACCCGCCTGGGCAAGCGAGACCTCATCTCTACAATAAATCAAAAAATTAGCCGGGC
>CAUYQG010053803.1:0-90413 GCA_963574415.1 Tarsius wallacei
TTTAACATGATCGAATATCTCAATTATATCAAGTAGACACCAGTAGTGGGAATGCTGAATCTAATGGTAGTTCTATTTTAGTTCTTTGAGGAATCTTCGTATTGTTCTCCGTAAAGGTTCTACTAGTTTACACTCCCAGCAGCAGTATGTAAGTGTTCCCTTTTTTCTGCATCCTTGCCAACATCTGTTATTTTTTGACTTTTTGATAATAGCCACTTTGTTATAAAACGGTATATCATTGTGGTTTTAATTTCCATTTCTCTGACGATTAGCAATTTTGAGCATTTTCCATATGCTTTTTGAAGATTTTTACATTTTCTTTTGAAAAGTATTAAAGGACTTCAAATGTTTAATTTTATAATTTCATTCTTCTTAATGTGGAAAATTGTGATTAGCATAATCTAATAGTTACCCACATGCCAAAACTAACAGCATGGATTTGAATAAATTTCCAGATTGTACTTTCGTTTATCCAGATATCGTGTCTAAATCAATGTGTTTTTTCACTATGTTACTCAGAGTTGGAGGTTTATAAGGGAATTAAAAAGTTACCATTGAAAAAAATAAATGACATAGAAGCCAAAAATTGTTTTGGGGATTACCACACTATTTTTTAATGAGATAAGCACCCACTTTTATCTGATTTGATTTTGGTTGCAAACCTATACTCCAGACAAGGTGGTATATATTTGCCTTTTTCTACTACAGATAAAACTATAATCTGTAAAGCTAATAAAATACACAAGCAAGGATGAACTCTAAAGGGTGGAAATGGAAAGACAAAATGGTTTGAAATCCCAGAATCAGGGATCAGCAGAGTGGCTAGGTACCTTACTTAACAGAGAAAGCGATACAGGTCTGCTATTTCCCAGAACCCAACCTGCATTAATACGTGGGTCAAGTTCAACTCACTTTTGATCTGTGTTGAAAGGGAGTCCTGCTAGTAACACCAGGAACGGCTGCTACTAGTGGAAAGGGTGATTTACTAGGAGATCTGTTAACAATAATTAGCTAGAGGAAGAACTTCTCACCCACACCAATAGACACCAAAGTAGGCGTGGGTGAGGGATCAACGAAGCAACCCCATGACTAAAACTGTTCTATCCAGGAAGCTTTTTGTCCTTGAGGGCATAAGACTTATTTCCCCATTTATAAACACAGAATAGAAAGAGAATTTAAATATTCTATGTATATAATATAGCAGTGAAAATTAACAAACTACAGTTATCTGTAATAATATGGAGTGATTTCCCAAGCAAAAGAAGAAAAACATAAAAATGCACAGTGTGTGATTCCATTTATATAAATTAAAAAACATTTCAAGTTTATTTGTAATATTAAAAAATTCAAGATAATGGTTTGGGGAGGAGGCAGAAATGATGAGGACATATACAAGGCTGTGATGCAGGGGTTGGAAATTTCTATTTTATTTTTACATTACATTAGTTCATTTATTTACTTTGTGATCAATCTGCCCAATTATGATGTGCTTAGTTTTCTTCCTATATAGTCAAATTGCATAACAAAATTTGTTTAAGAATGAAAACATTCATAGAAGCATGATTTTCTATGAAAAAAGCAAGAACTGGAAATACTCAAATGTGCATTAGCAGTATATGGATATAAATAAACTATTTTAAAGTCAAGCAATGGATATACAAAATTGAAAATAGTCAACAAATTATGGACTGAAATATCAATTACTTCTACAAATATAATACTGGCTGAAATAAGCTTTCAATAAAGTTTTGAAAAATTTACAGTCTTACTTTTTCTTCTTCATTATCTATATATAGCAGATTGGAGTTTTTGGAAACACAGGCCTTCACACTCTCATTCCAAGTTTTTTTTTCCTTTCCAATGTAATAACAACTATTGGCATAGGTCAACCACTCTTCTGGACAACGAGTACAATTATATGCTGAAGAAAGATTGTGAATTACTATCCAGAATCAATACGATTTTTTTAAAAGTGAAACTTAATTTACATATTTGCAAAGGTATGACATATATTTAAATAACATATCTATGCATCCTTACAAGATGGTGCATATAATTTAAAAATCCCACTCACTCATACACACCTGTACTGAAAAAGTAGTCTCTTATCCCCTAATTGTGTTCCCACATAAAGCAAACCAACTAACAAAAATACACCCTACATGCATCTTGGAATCACTGAACTGATGTACTTTTTTGAATAGTAAAATTATTTATCCTCTATCATATTATGGCAGTATGAATTTAAGCGAAATGACAAAAAAAGTGTATAGTGATTTTAAATAAGTATTTTTAGTTATTGTTGAAGAAAAGGGAATACCCTTTCATAATCTTTATTTACAAACACTTATTACTACATTTTATAATTTATTTCTCCCCCAAAAAACTCTGGCTATTTTTTGCACCACTAAGATCAATACAAAATATAAAATCTACTTATATCAAAACTTTGGAAATCATTATATACCTTTCTTGTTTCTTGTATGTTGAGAAGAATTGGTCTGCTTCTGTGTTGCTATAGCTAGAAAAATTAAAGTAATCCTTATAACATTATTATCTTAATAATTTATAATCATTTCAGTTTCTTTGAAATTTGACATGTTGTTCAGATTTTGAAAACTTTGAATTGTACTAAGACAAAACTAATAAAGTAATCGAGGTTTTGGAAAAATATTTTAAAATCATAAAAAGCCAAACTTTACCATCTCCTAGAGTATTTTTTTTAATTTCAGTTTTTCAAACATGTCTTCAGAGTTTGAAATCAGAACATACACATATAATTAAAAGCAAATACTTTCTATAATTATTCTTTAATTTCTACTTTTGACAAATTCATTGTAACCATTCCACAATTTGTTCAAAAGCATATGTTAAAATGATAATTATATTCCTTGATATTATATAATGTTTAGAGGCACTTTTAATCATTAAGGTGAAAAGCTCCCCTTTAATCCTCCAAAATATACTCACAAAGAATAATAATTCTCGTTACCACAGTCACCACTAAGACAAGACAAATGATTCCCAAGATCCCAGCAATGAACTTCTCTGGAGGTGATGGTAAATCTGGAGAGAGAAAAATGAAAACACTGAGAAAGGAGACATGAATACAGTCATTCAGAAGATTTACATACAAGAGAACCCACCTGTTTAAGAATCAAATGGATGAACTTGAAACCCAGACCCACATCTCTAATTGCAATCTTTCTCTCAGAATATACTATTGCATTTTCAGTAAATATGATTCTCCATTGTTTGTTGGAAAACACATTTCAACAATGTCTGAATAAAATTAATCTTCATATTTCATATTAAAATAGCATAATAACTTGGAACTCTGATCTTCACAAATAAAAAATATATGAGCACTCCTTGCTCTTTCTCCACACCTTTGGAACCCAAGTTGTACATCCTGGGCAATTATATTGAGGATGCATTAAATGCTTTACCTTTGCAGTGAGGAGTTTTGTCATTGTCTCGAAGATCCTGAGAAGCATTTTGAAGGTTTAATTCCGCATACATTAGTCCCTGTTCAATCACTAAATTGGAGCTTTTATTGCCCTTAGGTTTTCTTTGCTGCCTTTTTGAGTTTTTGAGCAAATTCAGTTCTGAGTAGACTACTCTTTGGTTATCCATCTTTGTAGCTGTGTGATGTCAGGAACCGTACCCTAAAATAACAGTACGTAAGAAGTGAGCACATGGTTTATATAATGACAAGATCCCTAATGGAGTCAAAATGAACAAAATGGAGAGTTAAGTACAGGTGCTCATTTTACATTGAGTAATCTAAGGTTTTGGCTCTAATTTATTTTAAGCTTTAACAAGTTTCTAATGGTAAAATGTATTTTTTAAAACAGACTATTATACATTTGTCAAAATACTATTGCTGGGTCAATGAAAAGCAATGAATTAGAAAGAAATAAACAAGTACATGAATCAAAATTATTAATTAAAGCGTGGTTCCACAGAGATACTTTAACATCAATGTAAGATATTACCTGTATTAAAAATTAAAATGTTGTATTAGAAAAACTTACATACTAATTTTTATGGTAATTTTGAAATCTAATATTGGTATAGAGTAGTCTGTACAAGGAGAATAGTAAAGTTGAGATCTATGTTAATTTTTGTTCTAAATTACTTTTTCTAGTAGCTTATAATAATTTATTAAAATAAATTAAAGTTATTAAATAGTTTTTCAATGGTCAATGAGTTCTGAGAAATTTTTAAATATGTAAAGATTTTTGCATGTTGGAAATGTTATATTAAATAATAAACTTATGCATAACAGAGAGTATTGGGGATACTACAAAATTTTTTAATACTATTTTATAGATGTATTGGTTATTTATTTTCTGACTAAAGTAAAAAGTCATACAATTTTAAATAAAAGCATAGACAGTTTATGTAAAACCATTTTGGTTTAACTTTATAAAAAGATCCTATGGTTGTCAGAATCAAGGTTATTATAGTTGTGTATTTATAATGTAATTTAATAATTTTTTAGTCAGTGCACTCTGGACTCAATGAGTTCTAGAATTAATTCTAGCTTTAAAGTTTATAATGTGTGTCCTTTAAAAAGTGATTCAGTGTTTAATATTCCAGTTTATTAATCAAAAATGAGAATAAGAATATATAAAATGTAAAACATTAACCACTCAACATGGCATTTAAGGTTCTCAATAAATATTAGCTATTTTAACTCTTCTTTTAATAACAATAGGCATGTTATTGTTTCTGAGTCGTGTGAGTTAAAGCATAGAAAATAAATCATTAGACACGTCTCCTATATCGGTGTGGTATATCGGTTTTTACAATATTTTGGTAAACTTTTATAAATATTTTTGATTGTTTTTAGTTAGGTTTAGAATTTTATGTTATCTACCTCATCTTGATTTTTATTAAACATTGAAACTGTTTTATTTAATTTGCCTAAGTTTCTGAGGATTTGTATTTGGTTTTCATCAACTAATTAATTTATTCTATAATTTTTTTGTAATGGCTAAGCCAAATATAAATTTTTATGTTATTCAAAAATGCAAAATGCACTTATTACAAAATCCAAAATTAATTGATAGTCATGATGTTTATAGATTTCACTTACATAATATTGACTAACAAACACAAATATGTGAATATACACTTAACTAGCTCTCCAAAGACAATTTGAAAACTTTAAGAAATTCTTCAACATATTTCAAATTTTAGCTTCGTACTCCAAACTATTCAAATAAAAATATCAATGCAATAACTTCGATTTAATTGTATATTAGTTGTACTTCAATTACATCCCATCTAGCACTTGTAATCTCCCAATAAATGAGATAAGTTGGTAGATACATGGAGAGTAGTGACACATACCTTCTGTCCCCAGAAAGTCATACATCCTTTAGTGGAGAGACTGGGCAATACAAAGTGAAATGTAAAGGTATAAATCCAGAATTAGAACAAACAATGTCTGTGATTTTAACAGACTGCCCTGCAAAGGTTCAGAGTAAGACAAGAGTGAGAAAAGTAGATTTCTCACCAATGAGTCGCTTAAAGTTTGGACAGGAAATTCTCACATATGGGCTGTTTTGAAATCAGTTAATCTCATCACACACCTCTAATATGTGGGAGACTTGGCACTCCAAATAAGAGGACAAACTAGACTTTGAAAGTTCATCTTCAAGTGTCTCTGAAAAATTGTTTTTATATTCTATAAGATATGGAGAAAAGAGAGTTGACCATCCATGTAGTTAACTATTTTCCATGTCAATCACAAACATTGCCAAATTAAGTCTTGTTAAATAGATGTTTAAAACACATTTTTAGACTACATTGTTAAATCTAAAACATTACTTTTGTCTTTTCTTCATATCCTTATTATGTCACTTCTATTATGAAGGATGGAATTCTAAATGTTTTTCTTTTGAGTGTCTTCCAAGTAGCTGGAACTACAGGCTCACACTACCATGCCGGCTAATTTTTTAATTTACTGTAGAGACGAGGTCTCGCCAAGTTTCCTAGGCTGGTCTCGAACCCCTGGGCTCAGGCAATCCTCTTGCCTCAGTCTCCCAAAGTGCTGGAATTACGGGTTTGAACCACCGCGCCCAGCCCTAAAAGTAATAATAACATTAACAGGTATTTACTGATATTTGTCACTAACTATTCTGAAAAATTACTACAGTTTCAACTGATTGTTGCTGGCTCAAGCACCATCATTGCCAAAGTTATATTCTTGACTTCTCTGCTTTAGTTCTTTAATTCTTGCATTATTTTATTTTTTCAAATATTTTAAACATGAAGCAATATATTTTTATTTAAAATAAATTATTTATTTTCATATTTCCCTTCATAAAAATAAATGTATCTTTTTTCCATTTTTTATTTTAACGATGTAGGGTACAATTCAGGGTTAGGTACACAAATGTTCATTATGCAGTCACCCTTGTTGAATAGGTGTGTCCCCCCCTCTCCTGGCAGTTTCCCATTACTCCAATCCCATTCTTATAGTAAAATAAATGTATCTTGAAAGGATAAGACATTAATACATTTTATAATATATCAGCATGCTAGAGATTGAAATATTAAGTGACTAGTCACTATATGCTTCAATTATTTATCCTCAACCATGACGAGTTATTTCTACCTTTTAAGGCATATTTAGTTGTAAATGACAATAGCCCAAGTCAAACCTATGTGTGGAAAAAAAAGGAATTTTAAAATCTCACCTAGGAGGTAAAATCTGCAGGTTGGAATAATGAGAGGTCACCCACTTATCACCCCCCACGGACACAATAAGTTTTTAGTCATTCATGGATAAAAGTGCCTTTGTGGGAGTCTCAGGATTCAGGTAGGAGTTTATAGGTCCCCAGTGAGTCAAAGACCTAGGAGGCTGTGTTAAAATGTAGATTTGAACCAGTTGGCAGACTTGTGAACAGTGATTCATCTCCAGGCCTGAAAATGGCCCCAGGGGGCAGACTCATGAACAGTGATTTATCTCCAGACCTGAAAACGGCCCCATACTTCTGTGGACTTGGCTTCAGCCCCATTTGGCTTTGGTTGTACTACTAAAACTATCTGCCGAGGGGTCCAGGGAGACACACACACTAATGTCTCAGGAGATAGACCCACCAACTACAGTCTCAGTGTGGACCCTGAAACAACCATATAACTTGGCTTTAGTGAGTCTCAGTTGAAATCTGATATAATTCCTTCATCCACCGGTACTTCCTGAGAGCCATGTACATCTGTGTTCCTGAGAAACCCTTACTAATCTCACAGAAGTACTGAAATGGCACTGAATCTAAGCTGCAACCACTTTCAACTGTGTCCTGAGTTTCTCATAGAAAATGCTAGGAGCCTTGCCCACTTGGTCACCAGTACAGGTATGTTGACTAAATTTCCATAGCAAATTCTGCAACACTCCGGATTCTTGATGCCATTCCCTCTTAGCTAAAACTGAGAACAATTTTGCTTGCTCAAGGACCTAGAGAAGAGTATGCTCACTCTGTCACCTCTTCCACATCAGCAAAACGTTTCCCTTTGAGAACTATTTTCATCCGCGGAAACAAAAAACAGTTGCTCAGGGTGAGATCGGATGAATAGGTAGGGTGAGATCGGATGAATAGGTAGGGTGAGGCATGGGGGTCATGCCGTTTTTGGTCTAAAAACTGCTGAATGCTCAGCATGCTGTGGGCAGGTGATGCATGCTGTTTGTGTAAATCACCCAGTATGAAATGGGCAAAGGTGCTGAAATAATCTCAAAAAAAAAAAAAAAAGAAAAAGAAAAGAAAAGAAAAGAAAAAGAAAAGAAAAAAAAAATTCACTGAAGCCAAACACAACCTCTCAGAACAACACTAGCTGGTATACTGATGCCAAGGGTATCTAGAACACTTACCTAGAGGGGAAAGTCTGTACAAGGGGCCTGCGCACCAAAGAATAATTCTTTTTTTTGGTGGGGTCACCCATTGATAGAAAAGAAAAAACAAAATAACATTAAGAAATATAAAAAGTTATAAGGAAGATCACAATAATAAATCCTTCCATATCAGTAGTTACTTTAAATGTAAATCAAAATGATTAAGAGACTCGAGTGGCTGAATAAATAGAAAATCAGATCCCACTATATTCTGTCTACAACAGACACGCTTTTGTTATAAGCAAACTTGTAGTCTGGAAATGAAAGGACTGCAAAAAATGTTTCAAGCAAACGGGAGCCAAATAAATCCCAAGAAAACAGAGGTGGTCATATTTGTACCTGATGAAATGAACATTAATTCATAATAATAAAGGATAAATTAACCAGGAAGACATAACAATAATAAATACACAAAAGCACCCAAATATATGAAACAAATATTGAAATAATTGAAGGGAGAACTATACAACAATACAATAATGGATCTTAATATCCCACTTTCAATAATGGATAGAACAATCAGATGGAAGACCAATAAGAAAATGAGGACTCTAACAACACCGTAGACCATTTGGACCTAACACATAGATACAGATCATTTCCAATAAACGATAGCAGAATACTCATTCTTCCCAGCTGCAGACAGAACATTCTCCAGGATGTATCACATGTTAGGCCACAAAGCAAGTTCTGATATATTCAAGATGACTGCAGTCATATCAAGTATGTGTCTGACCCCAGTGGAACAAAACTGGAAATTAATAGCAAATGGAAACTGAAAAATTCACAAATATGAGGAATTCAAACAACACTCTTGAACAACTAAGGAATCACAAAGAATCATAAGAGAAATTAAGAAATACCTTGAGATAAGTGAACATGAATTAAAGCACACCAAAGATTATTGGATAGAACAAAAACAGTACTAGGAAGGAAGTTTAAAGGAATAAATGCCTACGTTAAAGAAGAAGAAAATCTAACCTAAATTCACACCTCAAGAAATGAAAAAATACAAAGAAATAAAACCTAAAGTAGTAGAAGAAGGAAAAATAAGATTAGAGCAGAAATAAATGAAATAGGTAGTATAAAATTAGAATAAAAATAAATAAAATGTAAAATATGGTTTTGAAAAGAACAATAAAAATTTAAAAATCTTATCTAGAGTAACTAATTAAAAAAAGAGATACAACAATTATCAAACATTAAGGAGGAGCTATTACAACTGATGGCCCCAAAATAAAAATGATCAGAGGGATACAATGAACAAATTGGATAATTTACACCATCAAATTTGATAATTTAAAGGAAGTGAATACATTTTTAGAAAGACACAAACTGCCAAGATTGAATCATGAAAAAAATTTAAAAACTAGAAAGATCTACAACTAGTGAGATGATTGAATCAGTGAACAAATGCCTCCTAACAAAGAAAAGCCAAAGACCAGATAGTTTCATTGGATAATTCTTTGAAATATTTAAAGAATAAGCATCAATCCATCTCAAATCTTCTAAAAAAAACTGAAAAGGGGAGAAACATCTCCAAGTTTATTTTATGCGAATAGCATTACCCTGATTCAAAACCTAGTGGCATTTATTTCTGAAATGCAACGATGGTACAACATATGAAAATTAATATCGTGAACCACATTAACAGAATAAAACATAAAAAGCACACAATTATTCCAATTGATACAGAAAACCTATCGAAAAAAAGTAAATCACCTTTTCATGAAAAAAACAAACAAAAAGCCTAATAAACTGGGAAATCATCTCAGTAGATTAAAGACCATGCATTACAAGCCCACAGCTAACATCATATTTATGGTTGGAAAACTGATGTCTTTTTTCTAAGATTGGGAGCAAGACAAATATGTAAGTAACTTAATAATCTTAAAACGGGAAGATTATCTTGGGTTCTTCAAGAATGTCTGTAACCTAAATACAGTTACATACATTCTTATAAGAGGAAGACAAAGGGTGGTTTCAGACAGATATAAAGAACAAAAAACATGAAGATAAAGTGTAAAGAGATTTTGAAGACGTTTGTTTTGAAATTAAAGTGATACATTCAGAAGCCAAAGCCAATAGCCAGCACAAGCTGAGAGAAGTAAGAAGTAGATGCTGCCCTCGAGCTTCTGGAAGGTTCGTGGACCTGAAGACACCTCCATCTCAGTCCAGTGACACTTATTTTGTATCTCTGGAATCCAGAATTGTGAAAGAAGAAATGTATGCTGATTAAAACTGTCATGTCTTGGTAATTTGTTACAGCAGCTACAGAAAATCAACACAGTCCAATCACATTTTCTTATTTGCCAACAAGACTTTCTAATAATTTTAATTTGTATTTTAAGGCCTTGAGAATGATACATTATGAATATTCTAAGTCCAATTATGCTCCCAATGTGTCATGGACCATATGATAACTCTTTAGAGATGAGATAGGCTCACTTATCTAGGACAAGTTAAGAGAATGGAAAAAAATATAGAACTAGTTTGCAGATAGTTCTGTACAAATTATTGAGGCTGGCTCCAAATGTACCTCTGCTGTGTTAGAATTCCATGTAGAGATGGCCTTGTAAAAAAAGTAGTGAAAAGAAGAAAAGTCAAATCAGTAGGCAGAATTCTAACTAGTTAATCTTTTTTTCTTTTTTTTACTATGCTTTTTTTTCTTTTTCTTTTTTTTTTTTTTTTTGAGTTGGCGTCTCACTCCGTCGCCCAGACTGGAGTGCAGTGGCCGCTCCCGGCCACCGCAGCCTCGACCTGCTGGGCTCCTGCGATCCTTCAGCCTCAGCCTTCCGAGTAGCCGGAACTACAGGCGCGCGCTACCACGCCCGGCTAATTTTTTTGATTTATTGTAGAGATGAGGTTTCGCCTGCCCAGGCGGGTCTCGAACCTGCGGGCTCAGGCGATCCACTCACCTCAGCCTCCCAAGGCGCGGGATTACAGGCTGAGCCACCGAGCCCGGATTTTTTTACTATGTTTAATGCCAATGCTTAATAAGTTGCAATGTGATCAGAGTCTTTGCAAAATGACAATAAGTTAAATATATATTTTAGAATTTTAAAAAGTGAAAATATTATGCCATACCCAAATTCTCAGCAGAGTGAATCTGCTATAGGAGAAACTCTTAGTAAGCAACTTGACAGAATAATCGTCTTATGGATTTCCTCTAATCTTTTGAATTCCATACCACAGAACAAAGAATCAAAGAATGGTTGATATTTGCAAAGGTGTTCACTCTCACTACAATTAGAAAAACTTTTTATTATACAATTACATCTTATTTCCAATCTAACATTGGTGTAGATTTTTTTAAAAACCTGAAATTTTAATATGTCAGAAGAGTGAATAGATTAGAGGAGACTTACATACTGGTGATTCTAAACAAAATATAGTCATAGTGTAAATAAAAGTGGAAGTGTCTGCCTTACCAGTTCTTTCTTAATATTTGTCTTCAGAAGATGAAATTCAGTTTTGCATGGGCAGTGTGATTCTTTGGTCAGGTTTTGGCTTGTTTGGATAGATAATAGCAACTATTTCCAAATCTAATCCAGTGTTTTAAATAAATAATAAAGATTCCAGAACATATAAACATATCAAATAAAATATATAATAGTCTATTTCAGATCAGGTTAATAATATAAAGTGCATTTTATCAATATTCAGTGAATTTTGTCATTAGTAAGGGGAATACTTATCTTGTTCAGAAATTAAAAAAAGTATTCTACATTTGTAAATAACCATGTATTGTTCAACCTTCTAGCCTGCCATTCTTTTTCTACCCAACTGGATAGTATTTCTTATGCACATACAAACATACACACACATTTACACAGAGTCACACACATATAGACCATCTAAATTAATGAGACAATGCTAATGAGTCACCAGAAACGAACAAAAGAAATAAACAGGCATTCACATAATCCAATAAAATATGAAATTTTCATTTATAAAACACATTATTGCCAATCAAGATATTAAAACAATTTTTACCTGTAAGAACATTAAATATTTTAAATATTTAATAGATTTTTGAATTGAAAAATGACTATGAATAGGAAGGTATTAATCACTATTCATTAACACAAAATATGCAGAATTTTCACTTTCCATTTTAAATAATTTATGCTAGATAAGTACTAAAAATATATTCAAAGTTATGCAACACAGGGTACTTTTCATTTTATTATTCCTAAGAGATATATTAAAAAACGAAAGGAAAAGATTATCAACATAAACGGTCAGAATTAAAGGAGTTATTAAGTAAGCTTGGTACCTCTATAAAATAGAACACCATTATTTATTAATAAAGCAAATATTATTGACATGTAAAGCAAAACAATGGATTTATAATATGCTGATTTTGAAGTGACTGTGGGTAGAGTTTTGAAAGGTTTGTGTTGTTTTAATTTTATTGAAAATAAAAGACACTTTAAAAACCATTAAAGGTAAAATTTGGCATATTTACAAATATTGAATAACAAAAAAAAGCATACATAGGACCTTTTTCATACCCATGATTATTTCCTAAATGTTAATTTCTATAAACAAATTGAAATAAAATAAGAAAAAAAAATTTAACATTTCATCATATTGTTTTCTGAAAGTGCTTAGCCAATTCATGTATCTCCCAGCAAATATGATGATCGATTTAAGGGCATGATGAGATTGTAACAATGTTGCTATTTAAATTGTTGGAATTATTAAACTATTTTTGTATTGAGGAGAAATGAAAATAGTCATTGTTTTTGAGAATAAATAGCACAATTAACATGGTGGTAATATAATATAGAAACTGGTGCAAAATTGAAGCATCACAGAGATTTACATAACTAATTTTGCATCAGGTATTCAAATTTCAGATAAATAAAAATGCTAAATGTAAACCATTGGGTGACATAAGAATTAAAACAGATAGTAGTTATAACTTTCTAACTGCAAACAGATGAGGAAATGAATTAGGCTGAACTATGGATACGTAATATTTGTAGACAATGTACTTATTTTTATCACCAATATGCATATTAAAATATTTCATAATGAACCAGAGTTATAAACTAATATATTAATGATGTACAATTTTTTAATTATAAAAATCAGTGAATACTTATAGCCAAGTGTAATTACACAGATTTAGACATTGTGCAGGAAAGGAAAATAGAAATCATTTTTATAAACTTCTGGTAATCTATGACTCAGTACCATTCTACTGGGAAAAAATGTATCAGTTTGTAGCAAAATCCAAAAAAAGATAGGCATCTATTAATACAACATTTCAAAGCAATGATAATATGACACCTTATTTAACGTATTCATTTGGAAAAGAAAGCTATCTAGCTGGAAAAACAAAACAAGAAAATTCCAGACAAAAGTAGCACAATGAGAGACAGCTATGTTCTTTTATGCTATTGTTTCTAAAATGAAGTCATACAATATTTAAAAAAATACTTTTTTTTCTATAAACTATGAATTAATATATTCTGAGTTAAGAGCTGAAATTACTATCTAAGATTGACAAACATTTTTAACTGTTTAAAAGAAACAACTAAGTGAAAACAATTATACTCACCAACTTAAATAATAAATGTAAAAAATTTTGTAGAAGAATCACAGGTATGAAGCAATGTAAACTTTTTGCAGACTGAAGTTAGTAATACTGTAAAACTGATTATCTGGTGTAAGAACCTACAAGCAAGACTTTAGGTTAGAAAAATCTGATAGTGACGTATGATATTTTGTTAATTATAGTCTGTGAAAAACTACAAAGGAAGTTCTCATGTAACTGCTAGTTTGTAGTTTACCTTCTCCACAAACTACATATCAGGGGCTCAAAACATTGCTTTAATATGCCATGACCTTTGATAATGTGAAAAATATTTCACAAATCATGAATATTTCCACTGAAAATTGAGCAAAATATTAAATTTAAAGACTGCCTAATGAAAGCCTCCCCATATCAAGACTGATGCTTCAGGGGAAAAGAAAAATAAACTGAATTACCTGTTGCATTAGAGGTTATATGAAAAGACAATGCCACAGGATACATATAAAAGCATGCAGGTTTGTCGGAATATAAATTGCATTTTTAGCTATACTGGTTAAATAAATTATAACTAATAATCTCTAGTGATATCTTATATTAGAACCCATTTGCAGAGTTGGATTACATTCTGTTTAGTATTGTATACTGTAGTATAATGTAGTCTGGTGTGTATTATAATACACTATATAATTTGAAGACAACTGGTCGCCAGTTTGCAGGTAATGAAGACATTACCTTATTATAAACTTCCAAATTTGTGTCTGTTTTTTGTTTGTCCCTGATGTCTCAGAACCATACTACTGTCATTCATCTCCTCTAGACTCTCCCACTTTCTTATTTATAAATTAGGTTCATTTTCTCATTACAGTTTATTTTCCTTCTTCTCATTGTTTGTTTTCTGCCAGGAAACCAAATCTATTCATCAATGACAATTAATCATAAACTTCTCTCCATCAATGTCCGTTCTCATGATGCTTCTATGCCCTGGTTATTCAGGCTCTGCCTCTCCACCTCCAAATGACGTCGTCATTCTGCTT
The DNA here is from genome assembly GCA_963574415.1 of Tarsius wallacei. NCBI lineage: Eukaryota > Metazoa > Chordata > Mammalia > Primates > Tarsiidae > Tarsius > Tarsius wallacei. Next base: position 14,486 of record CAUYQG010053803.1, read on the forward strand.
CTGCCATTCATTCCCATTAGGACCACCTTGGGTTCTGTCATAACCTTTAAAGACATTTTTTTTTTTTTTTTACCTCTGATTGAGACATGCCGAGAAAAATGAAAAACAAAAACAAACTTTACAATAACAAATCTGGCCAGACAATATAAAAATAAAATATTTATGATAAATTTAAAGTTGCATATATTGAGCATATAGAAATGAATAAGAAAAGACCAGCAATCTTCACAAATGAACAAAATTTGTGTGTGTGTGTATATATATATAATATACATAAAAAGCTACAAATAAATTAAAAAATGTGAAAAAATACTGATTCTGGCTGGCAATGAGATGTAATTAAAAATAAAGTGAAGATCACTGTTTTTTGGTTTTTTTTGTTTTTTTTTTTGTAGAGATGAGGTCTCGCCAAGTTGCCCAGGCGGGTCTCGAACCCGCGGGGTCAGGCAATCCTCTCACCTCAGCCTCCCAAAGGCACAGGATTACAGGCTGAGCCACCGAGCCGGCAGATCACTGGTTTTTGACCATCATATTGATACAGTTAATGAGCTCCTATATAAAAAAGACACATGTTAAGATTAGCAAATGTGTTTTTCAGGGATTATTTTCACATTGGATTATGCAAATCTACATATTTATTCTGTACCCAAATCTCTTATACTAAATAATAAAGTAATGAATCAAGGGAGTCAAATTCTATGAAAAGATTCTCAGATATCAGTGACTGACATTCTTCAAAAAGAAAAAGCTTAAGTATATTATGCATTACAAAATAGAAAATATTATAGCATTGACAACAGTAAAGGTAATATATATGTAATGACAAAGGAATTCAATTATTTATATTAAGAAAAAGTCATTTGTTTAACAATATATTTCGTGTGTTAGTGAGATAGATGATCATGTTTATGGGAGTAATATATCATTAATTCGTTTAAATGTTTAACATGTTAAAAATATATACATTAGGGGACACTGAATTCCTTTATAACAAATTGTGTATTCTTGCATGTTCATACTTCAGTTGCCTTCAAAGTACTCTCTGTTTGATGCAATACATCTTGCGAGATGCTTTTCCACTGCTCAGAACAGTTTTTGAACTTGTCAATTCTGATGCCTTTTAGTGCTTATGCTGTGTTTTGTTTCACCTCTTTCCCATTGGCAAAACATTTTTCTTTGAGGACTTTTTCTTTCAGGGAAACAAAATAAAAGTCGCTCAGTGGGAGATCAGTTGAATAGGGAAGGTGGGAGGGACATCATGCTGTTTTTTGGTCCAAAAACTGCTGAACACTCAGCGTGGAGTGGGAAGGTGAGATGTCGTGGCAGAAGAACCAGCTGCCTGCTTGCCACAACTCCCGAGGATTCCCCTGTAAATCATAACCTTCTCAAAACTTTTAGATAAAAACCACTGGGTTCCTAGAACACTTACCTAGTGAGATAAGCCTATACTATGAGATGCCAACCCTACAAAAAATTATTCAGGTTTATTTTGAGTTCCCCTGTATATGCTATAAAACATAGCATATACAATGTTTGTTTTACATAACGTAAGACAAATTGTTACTAATATCATCTATTTCTGCCTCGAAGGTTAATCGGGAATCTTTCTTGTTATAGATAACATGAGTTTAGTAGCCATTTTATTTATTATTATTAATTATAATATATATTATTATTAATTTTAATATATACATGTTTTTGTTTTTTTTTATTTTTTTTTGAGTGGGAGTCTCAGTCTGTCGCCCCAACTGGAGTGCAGCGGCCGCTCCCGGCCACCGCAGCCTCGACCTGCTGGGCTCCGGCGATCCTTCCGCCTCAGCCTTCTGAGTAGCCGGAACTACAGGCGCGCGCTACGACGCCCGGCTAATTTTTTTTTTTTTTTTTTTTGATTTATCGTAGAGGTGAGGGCTCAGCCAAGTTGCCCAGGTGGGTCTCGAACCCGAGGGCTCCGGCAATCCACTGACCTCAGCCTCCCAAAGCGCGAGATTACAGGCTGAGCCACCGAGCCCGGCTATTCATTCTAATATACATCTTTATTTATAACTATACCCTACTATAATGGCAAATTTCAAGCGTCAACTTGATTGGATTAGAAATATCCAATCCTGGCAAAGCATTATTTTGGATATATCTATAAGGATGTTTTCAAATGAGATTAGTGTGTGAGTCTAAGTGGACTAGTTGGGAAAAATCTGCCCTTAATTGAGCAGGCTCTACGTAACTGGCTGGGGGCCTAGAGAGAACAAAAACAGAGAAAAAGGCAAATGGGTCTATTTCCTGGTGCTAGGATGCACTAGGCCTCCCCATGGACTTCAGAACACCAGGCTTTCTGGGGTTTGTACCCCTGGATTTATACCAGTACCCCTCCCATCCCCAGAGTTCTCAAATTTTAGATGTCAACTTGACTAGATTAGATTTGGCCTCAAACTGGGAGGTACACCATCATCCTTTTTGATTCTCAGAACTTACTACTACCATTCAGAGTCTACATTTTGTAGTCAGCTTGTCATGGGACTTCTTAGCTTCCATAGTTGCACGAGCCCATTTCTCAAATAAATCCTCTTCTATCTATTATCTATCTGTCATCTCTACTCTATTTTCCATTGGTTTTATCTCTCTGGAAAACCCCAACTAATACACTAACTTATGTCTGTATTGTCAACATATAACTGTAGAGGTTTCAAACATGTTTTCAAAAATAAATTACTAATAAAGATTTTAAAAGTAAAATTTCTGGAACTAGTAGCATCTTATTAGAGTATAATAATTTGTATTACTTAAATATACAATATGAAACATCCCCCCATCACTATGTATGGCTTTTTCTGTGTCAGAATATAATAATATTAATATATTTAGCATCTTCTCCATCTAAGATATTTTATTTTTAAATAGTCAAAATATTTGTAATTGATTTTTCTGGACATCTTATTTTTATTAATTTTTTTCTTTTTTTTCTTTTTTCTTTTTGAGTTGGAGTCTCATTCTGTCACCCAGACTGGAGTGCAGTGGCCGCTTCCGGCCACCGCAGCCTCGACCCGCTGGGCTCTGGCGATCCTTCTGCCTCAGCCTTCCAAGTAGCTGGAATTACAGGTGCAGGCTACCACGCCCAGCTGATTTTTGATTTATTGTAGAGATGAGGTCTCGCCAAGTTGCCCAGGTGGATCTCGAACCCGCGGGTTCAGGCAATCCACTCACCTCGGCCTCCCAAAGCGCGGGATTACAGACTGAGCCACCAAGCCCGGCCAATTTTTTTCTTTTTTGACACACAAAAATCACTGCGTATTAAATACATACAACTTGATGGGTTGGGAGATAAGTATACACTCATAAAACTATTACTACACAACATGTTGTAAATCTAATACCACCAAAAATCTCTTCCTGCCCTGTTATTCAGTACTTTTTTGTGATAAGAACACTTAATATCAACCCCCTTACTTAATTTTTAAGTAAAAATACGATATTGTTAACAATAGAAGTTATGCTTATGTCTAGGACCTACTCCCTTTACCTAACTGAAACTGTAGCCTTCGACTAATAACCGTCAATAGTATGCCCTTTGACTATATACTTTGTAGGAGATACTTCACAGTTTTCCCTCCCCCAACCCTGGTAACCGTCATTTCATTTGCTGTTTTTATGAGTTATACTACATTAATGCCTCATAGAGGTGTAGTATTTGTCCTTCTGTGTCTGGTTTATTACACTTAGAATAATTTCCTCTGGGCTCATTGATGTTGTTCCAAGAACAGAATTTCCATTTTCTGTAGGCCAAATAATATTGCATTGTATTTATATACCATATTTTTTTTCATTCATCCATCAATTGCTTTCATGTTTTGGCTACTGTGAGTTATAGTACAATGAACTTGGAAATACAACTATCTGTTTCAGACTCTGATTTTAAATTATACACAGACACATATGTGTGGCTTTGTTGGATAATATGATAGGTCTATTTTTAGTTTTTTGAAGAATCTTCATACCATTTTTATAGTGGCTGCACAAATTTATATTCCCCATAACAGTGTGCAAAAGCTTCTTTTTGTCCACCCCCTCATCAACTGTTGTGTTTTGTTTTGTTTTTAAATAAGACAGGTGTGAATACCTCTTATTGTGGTTTTGATTTTCATTTCCCTGATGCTGACCATTTGTATATCTTCTTTGGAGAAATTTTTAATCAAATTTATTTCCCATTTAAATTGAGTTATTTGATTTCTTTGCTATTGAGCTATGAGTTACTCATATGTTTTGGATATCAATTATATATCAGATGTATGGCTTGCACATATTTCTCCCATCTGTAGGTTGTCTCTTTTCTTTGTTGATTGTTCCCTTCGCTGAACAGAAGCTTTTTAAATTTGATATAATTCCATTTTCTATTTTTGCCATTATTGGCTGTGCTTCTGGTATCACTTTCAAAGAAATTATTACCAAGGCCAATATCCAGAAAATTTTTCACTGTTGCTTTTTCTAGAAGTCTTGAGTTCAGGTCATTCATTTAAGTAATGTATTCTACTAAGCTGATTTTTGTGTAAAGTATCAATTAAGCATCTAATTTTATTCTTTTGCATGTGAGTATCCAGTTTTCCCAACACCACTTATTGAAGAGAGTTTACTTCCCCTATTCTGTATTCTTGACATCCTCATTGAAGAACAGTTGTCTGAATATGTATTTTTTTATTTTCTGGGACATTTTATTCTAATCCATTGGTCTATATCTCTTTATCCAACTCTTTTGATTGTACTACCTTTGTAATATATTTTGACATCAGGAAATGTGATGCCTACAGCTTTGCACTTCTTGCTCAAAACTGCTTAAGCTGCTCAGTATATTTTTGGGTTCCATATAATTTTTTTATAAATATTTTTTCATTTCTGGCAAAATACCATTGGAATTTTGCTAGAAATTGCATTGAATTTGTAGAAGCAATTCAGTTAGTTAGAGCTTTTTTTTTCTGTTTTATTATTCTCTATTTTATTTATTTCTACTCTAATCTTTATTATTTTCCTCCTTCACCGAATTTTAGGCTTAGTATTTTTTTCTAGTTCTTTGAGGTGTAATGACAGCTTGTTTGCTTTAAGTCTTTTTAAATATTGGCATTTAAGGTTATAAAATTTCCTTTTAGTACTGATTTAACTGCATCTCATAAGTTTTGATATATTATGCATTTGTTAATCAAGATATTTTCTAATTTTTGTTTTGGTTTCCTCTTTGACCCAATGTTTTTTCAAGAGTGTAATTAATTTCCATGTCTTTATAATTTCTTTGTTTTATTTTCATTATTGAGATATAGTTTCATTCATTGTGGTCAAAAAGATATTGTAATGATTTCAATTTTCTTAAAATTATTAAACTTATTTAGTTATCTATTCTAGAGAATATATCATGTGTTTTCTGCTACTGTTGGGGGAAGATCTGTATATGTCTGTGAGGTTCATTTGGCTATTGTGTTTTAAGTCTACTGTTTTGTTATTGAATTGCTGTCTGGATTATTTATCTATTATTGGAAGTGGAGTATTGCAATTTCCTGCTATTATTGTCCATTTCTTCATTCATATTTGTTAATAGTTGCTTTGCATATTGAGGTATTTTAATGCTGGATCCACATACATTTATAAATGGTATATCTTTCTTTTGAATTGACCATTATATTATCATGTAATGACCTTCTTGATTTCTTGTGACCACTACTGACTTAAAGTCTATTTTGTCTTAAATAAACATAGACACCCTTATTTTCTTTTGGTTGCCATTTGCATGGAATATCTTTTTAAACTCTTTCACTTTCAACCTATGTGTATCATTAAATCAAAAGTACCTTTCTTATAGACATTATACAGATGAATCTTTTTTTTTTTTTTTAAACTGTAGTCTCACTCTTATCACCCAGGCTGGGGTGCACTGCAGACTTGACCTGCTGAGCTTAGGTGTTCATTCAACCTCAACCTTCCAAGTAGCTGGAACTACAGGCATGCACCATCATGTCCAGCTAATTTTTGATTTATTGTAGAGTTGAAGTCTTGCCAAATTGCCCAGGCTGGTCTTGAACCCGTGGGCTTTGGCAATCCTCTCACCGAGGGCTCCAAAGTGCTGGGATTATAAGCATGAGCCACTGTGCCCGGTCCCAGATGAATCTTGTTTTTGTTTTTCTATTTGTTCACTCAGTGCCTTTTGACAGATACATTTAAAATAACTATTGATAGGTATGTACTTACTGTTGTCATTTGTTAATTGTTTCTGTCTCTTGCATTTCTTTGTTCTTTTGTTTCTCTCTTACTATCTTCCTTTGTGATTTGATGGCTTTTTGTAATGATATACTTTGATACATTTCTCTTTATCCTTTTAGATATATATTATAGGTTTTTTCTTTGTCATTATCATGAGACTTGCATAAAACTTATTGTAATGAGTCTTTTTTGACCTGATAACATGAATCACAAACAAATCTTCACATTTCATTTCCTTCCTCCATTTTATGTTATTGATGCTAGAAATCACTTTTATAATATTTGTATCCATTAACCAATGGATATTGGCATTATAGTTTTTCTTAATATTTTTGTCCTTTAGCTTTTTTAGTACGGCTAAAGCTGATCTGTGCACAACCTTTACGGTATCACATTATTCTCTATTTGTCTACATATTTACCTTTCCTGGAAAAATTTATAATTTCATATGTTTTCATGTTGCTGTTTAGCATTCTTTTGTTTTAATTTTAACTCCCTTTAGCATTTCTTGTAAGGCAGTTCTAGTGGTGACAAACTATCCCTGTTTTGTTTGTCTCTGAGAGTATTTATTTGACTTTTATTTAGTTTGCTAAAGATGTTGGCAGGTTTTTTGTTTGTTTTCCACCACTTTGACAGTTTCATCCCACTTTCTTGAGCTCCAAAGTTTTCTGCTAAGAAGTGAGTTGATAATCTTTTGAAGTTTGCTTTGTTTGTAACAGATCACTTCTCTATAGCTGTTTTCAAAATTGTTTGTCTTTAATTTTTATTTTTTAGCTGATTTATTATTTGTATAATTAAAGATGCAGTAATACAATTGTTCAACATTGGTAGCATGCTGGCTTGTTGTATATCACCACTTAATTCAGTCAGAGGCAAAAATTTTTCTATGTGATTCTTATCCGTTTTTAAAATCATAATGCATCTAATATATCTTTTAAATCTTGCAGTAGCACAAAGCAATGCAATTTTGACTTAAGATAAGAAATATAACAGCACTGTAGGAATTAATCTTATGTGACTTGTAGAATGAGTTTCTGAAATTAAACATCTTCAGGAAAGTTAATTAATTTGGGTAAAGAGGAAAAGGGGAAGAGCATTTCTCCTTTTAAGGTTTTAACAGCCTTAATGCTACTTTATTTACAAAGCCTAACTACAGAATTTAGGACTTTGTCGCTCAAAATATGTTGTAGTGTATCTTAAAATAACACGATATAACTATTAACACACTAATTAAGCAAATAAATTGATGCAGTTGGAGTGATCATTTTTATAGCTAATGCAAAACTGAGCCTACAACTGAAATTTCCTAAAAGAAACAGTAATGCCTTCCTTGGATGCATTACTGTGAGTACAATTATCTGGTTTTGAGAGAACCAGTCCATTCTGCTTGGACACTCTGGTTTCATAGTGCTGTCTTAGAGGTGAACCAAATGGGATACTTCAGAAAAAAGCAACCAAGAGAATGAAAGTCCTATTAGTAAAGAAAGAGCAGAAGGAAACTAGAGTTGAGAAAGGAGGTAGTTAGAAAACAAATAGGCAAGCAGACAGGGTGGGACCCCGTGACAAAGTAAACTTCCTGAAAGCCTCTCAGACTGAAGCAAAAACACTGGCTTCCATAACAAACTCTCTGCAAGCCCCTCAGACTAGAGTAAAAGCAATCAATCCCTGGGAGCCAAAAAGGATCCATGATACCTCCAGCTGCTTGGTGCTTGGTGCTAAGTGCCAACCAATCAGCTCACTGATAGGCTCATGCCTCTGCTAATCGGTGTTAAATATTGATCAATCAGCACAGTTGGTGATTGGCCAACCAATTGACTCACTGCTAATACTAGCCAATCAGTTGGATCCTAGGATTATATAAGCACTTGGTTTCAACCCCACATTGGCAAGAGACAATTGGCCCCACTCCCGCTTGGTAGTTTTTTTGCCTTCTTAATAAACTCCTGCTTTCTCGTCCTCTTGTTGTCCACGGACACTCATTCTTGGGCGGAGACAACCCGTCAGAAGAGCTGTCACTGAAAATTATTGGAGATGCTGAAGATCATCGGAGCTGAAGAGCTGCACATGCTGGTGCCAGTCATGGGAGCCGGCAGGGCCGGCAGAGCAGTGAAGACCAGCTGAGTGGCAGAGATTTGATAGGGCTGTCAGTGGAGTTGTTGGCAGGGCTGGCGGCCCACGGACCGCAGAACTAAGCACGTCAACATTCCTTGAGGCTGTCTTGCCGGGCCTTCTTGCTGGCCCACTGAGCCAACACTTCTGGGGGCCAGCTTGCGGGCCTAACACTGCTCCCACCTGCTTGCCCACTCCTCAAGCATGCAGAGCTGCAACACTCTCAGGGGACCCTGCACTCAGGTGGTATCACATTCCTTATTGGTTGCCATCACCTCCCGACCACCCTGTAAATCCAGGAACTGCAACATTCTTAGGGGACCCAGGTCACCAGCTGACCAGATTGAAAAAAAAAAAAAACTATAACAGAGTCTTCAGCCTGGAGAAGATTTAAAGGAGTCAAGATAACAAATTTAGAATGGCTGAGGAATGAGACTTGTTCTGTCTCCTGGGAGAAAATCAGTCACAGGGATAGAAATTATGAAGAGGCATATTCTGATTATTAAGGTTCAATGTAAAAAGAAAAAGCTAATTAGTACTATAATGTAAATGACTTTACATATTCCTTCGACAGAGCTACATAAACCATGGTGTGTGTGTTTGTGGGTATTTAATATATATTCTTCTAAAAAGGTAGTGTATTAATATTTAGGAGTTCTGGAAGGATTGATGGATCTGTTACAATGTGGACATTTTCATGTATAATTTGTGAACTAAACAATTTTCTTACTTGTATGCAATCTCTCATTTTTAATTTTCTCTTTTTTTTTTTCTTTTTTCACAGCTTTGAGGCTTTTGGGATAACTCAGTTTACTGATGGAGTGACCTATGAGACTGATGAAACTGAAATAAATGTTTCCTGACCTAAAGAACCTACTGGATCAGTACTGGGGTGGGGTGAAGTGAATCTGCTGCTAGCACTTTCTAAACATATAAGGCTAAAAAATAATAATTGTATACAATGCAAATAGTTCTATATACAGTAGTAATAGTAGAAGAAAACAGAATCAATAAAAATATGACCCTTGACAATTGAAACACAATCCCTTGTCTAGTTATTCTAAATCTAACCTCTGTCACATGCATCAACCCAACCAAATTTGTGAGATTACCAGACTTTTTGCATATACATCATCCTTAGTTTATATACTTACTCTGCAATCCTCAACAGTTCATTCTATAGTTCACATTCTCTTAGCAATGGCTCATATATCATTCAGAACATTTTAACAGGACTTTGAAAAAAAATTAAAATCAAACATAAATTACAAAAAAATAATTCTTTAAAATTGCATTCTTGTGTATCTCAAAACTTTAGAGATGTCTTTTTGGTCAATTGGCGGAGGCCATGACAATCTAGGACCTAACATGGGAACTAAATGGAAACACCCCTCTGGAAGGCAAAGCCCCAGTGGGGTTCCGTGTGTGTGGCAAAGTCCTGCGGAAAGTATTGCGGAAAGTTCTTCATGGCTGCCCTGTGACTCATGGTCGCCTAGTTATCCCCGTTATAATGTTATGCTTGGGTTTCTTGGGAATAATGTATATCAGCCTCCCCCTGGGAGAAAACATTGTACCTAAAGTCAAGGATGACAGCGTTCTCAATGAAGTTAATGTCTCAATGCTGGCTATGCCTCAGGAAATGCAAAATGCAAATATTGAAAGAAAATGTCACTATGACCCAGAAAGTTACAGGATCAACTGCTGTAACAGTTCCTGATAAAAAGTGCATTACTAGTCGGGCTCGGTGGCTCAGCCTGTAATCCCGCACCTTGGGAGGCTGAGGTGAGTGGATTGCCTGAACCCGCGGGATCAAGACCCGCCTGGGCAGGTGAAACCTTGTCTCTACAATAAATCAAAAAAATTAGCTGGGCTTGGTAGCGCGCACCTGTAATTCCGGCTACTCGGAAGGCTGAGGCGGAAGGATCGCCAGAGCCCAGCAGATCGAGGCTGCGGTGGCCAGGAGCGGCCATTGCACTCCAGTCTGGGCGATCAAGTGGGACTCCAACTCAAAAAAAAGTGCATTACTAACTGCATGGCAAATGAAACTCTTAAGGATTTTATATTAAAATCATGGTATCGAGAAATGATTGAAACTGAGACTCCTACACAAACAAGTAATTTCAGATTTCACTATCTCCATCTAGTCATATATCAGAAGCATTAAGAAATAAAAATAATAATGTAAAGCCCCTGCCTACTGTAAAAGAAGGCTCTCATTTAGGATATAAAATTAGTGACAGAATTTGCTGGACCCCTAGAGGCAAAAGTAGTATGGAAAATTTATCTTGGCTTGATCCTCCTCTTCCTTATAAAGGTGCATATGATGATGATTTGGTTAGATAGGCCTGGATTAATGGCAAAAGAGTACAATGGAATACCTTGCCCCTATGGGAAAGAATTAAACATAACAGCCCATCCTGGTGTCTTATGCCAAAAGCCCAAAAGATAGCCAGATGTCATAAATATAATGAGTATGTCAAAAGAATAAAGTGCAGTTATTGCTATATTGAAGATTGTGAGACCAGATATAATTAACAGCTTCATTTGACCTTTAAGAATGCTTGCTTAGAATAGTTAGAACTTAAGGTGTTAAGCCATTAGAGTAGAGTTTGGTAAAAAATCACATATGTTAAAATTTATACCTTTTTTACCTTTTGATTTCTTACCTTAGAATAAGATAAGTTTCATAAATTTTATAGATATAAGATTAAGTTAGTAAGGTCAAGAGTTTAGCATGTGGTAATGGTGACAGCCACGAAAATAAGTTTTAGGCTTTGACATTTTTAAGCAATATGTATTAATCATTAGCTTTGAAATCATACCATGTAAGAATTTTTTGTGGAAATGTACAGTGATTGTAACCAAGAGATGACGTCAGCTTGTAACTGTATAACCACAAAGTGACCAATTCATGAGTGTGATTTTACTATAAATAAGTGATATCTGGCCTATGAATATTTTCCAGAGTGCCTGAAGAAACTCTGGTCTCGACTCTTCCTTTGCCTTGTCACACCTCCTTCCCGGGTTCCCGTGAACCCTCCAGAGCAGGACTCCGGCAGTCAATAGCCAAAACTCAAATAGTAACAAACTCACTGTTTCTGCAATGGCCAGACTCCAAATATTGATGATGTCATGTTTAATAATCAACCTATGGTCTTTATTTCAGCTAATGCCACCCTAAGATGAGGTAAATAAGGTAACTCAGAATCACACCATAATCTTCATATCCACAAACTCTGACATATCTGCTCCTTCCAGAAATATGTCAGGGCATATGGGTGCACTTGGGAAGGTAGGGATGGCTCCTCCTTTTATCCATCCCATCCTCCCACAAGAAAAACCATATGCAATTCTCTGTAATTTCTCCTAGAGAGATGGTCATTTGACCCAATACAAACTATACTTTCAAAATTACAATTTCTTCAAATAAACCCTCTGCAGTTTCAGCAGAAATGATGTCTCTATCTTTGAACTTTCAAATATTCAGTGCTATCTTATTAATTATATAAAAACAGCATGTTACAGACCCTATTTTAGAACGTGTAAATGAAAGAACTGAATCACAGAAATTGAATCTGAGGTCTGATAATGTCTACACACTGGCTTATTGGAACACCAGAACGTCAGAATGGAATAACTTCAAAGATAAGTTTAAATTTAAGAAGACAAGCTAGTAAACTAAAGTCTGTGATAACCGAAATGGAGACTAATATAAATTGGAGGCACCTAAATATATCAAATTCCATTTCCCAAATTCCTTCACTTGAAAAATACAGTAGCTGAGAAATTATAATGGTCAATTCTGACATTAATTACTGACACCTTTACCAAAGAGATTGGTCTTTTTCATGTCTGAAGACCATATTTTAATCCTAGTGCTATTTAAAACTTTGTAACAAAATGAAGTTTATAAATTCTGTGCCAAAAAAAACCACCCCAAATCAGAGATTCACCATCAACACACCAAAAACTCAGGACAAAGAGGATTATGTGTAAATCAGGGGAATTGCATTGACTATATGTTTTGAACTACCCAGCTTTAAGCCATTGTAGACAGTGGAAGACTCCATAAGATATCTGATCCAAAAGTTCTATATATTTTTGAAACTACAGATAAATTCAAATAACCAGTCTTTCATCAGAAGAAAAGTTTCATCAATGCATGACATTTTGTTAAATTGTAAGTGTCATGCATGATATTGCATTTATATTAAATGTCAGCCCACATTACTAATGATGTCTCAGGCTAACTTTATGGGCAATTAAAATTTATAGTATGGAAGGTAATCTATTAAAAGACTAGATTGTTCACTGCCCACAGAATCCCATTAAAAAAAATTCTCAGTATGCAAAATTCAATGGTTGAGTGTTCACAATAATATCTGACTTAGAAATTTTTGACAGGAAAAAATTATAGAATAATTGATTTTTATTGTTTGTAAAGCTTTTAGTGAAATACTATGTATACAGAGAATAGGAAAAAGATTTAACAATATCAACTGCTTGCTACTAATGTTAGGGGTGCCTAATATTGGTCATGGGAAGGAAAACAAATTTCTGTGGTATTCCTAACCATATTTTTGTCTTTGATTAAAAAGTTTCACAAGTGATTGTTGGGAAAATAAAGTTTCAAAAACCAAGAACAGCAGAAGTATCTGTAACTTTTTTTTTCCGAATCTAAGACTAGTGACAGTATTGTATGTATCTTAAATTACATAAAGAGTTTTACACTGAATTATTTAAATTTTATTTTACACATATTTTTTAAATTTTAGATTCAGGAGGTACACCTGTGTGTTTGTTACATGGACATATTGTGTAGTTGTGTGGTGATGAGGATTGAGTCTCAAGTGGCCCATTCCCCAGATAGTGAACATTGTGTCCCATAGGTAGTTTCTGAAGCCTAGTTACCCTTAATGGTGTCCCCAGTGTCTATTATTTCAATCTGTGTGTGACTGTTTAGCTTCCCCATATGAGTGAGAACATATGGTGTTTGGTCTTCTGTTTCTAAGTCAGTTTACTTAGGATGATGATCTCCAGCTCCATCTATATTGCTGCAAAGAACCATGATTTCATTCTTTTTATGGGTACATAATATTCCATGATGTATATATACCACATTTTCATTATCCACAGATTGAAATTTTAAATTTATAACTAGTCACTGTAGAGAAATGAAATTGATATTTCAAAAGAAGAAGAAATATAAGCAGAAAGTTATAGACACCACCAGTAGTTCAGGAAAAAAACATGATAAGGGCATTAATGACAAATGTCATTATAGGGATGCAAAAGTAAATAACAATGATAATAATAATAACAATAGATTTAGAAGTAATGCTACCAGAGCTTGATGAATGGACGATTGACCTTCAGGAGGCTAAAAGAGAATGTGAAGAGAGGAAATAAAGGATTGTACAGCCATTTTCTTGGGAACTGAGCTGGTACTGGAGGCAAAGATTACTTCACATATGGACAGGTTGAATATGATGTGCCTAATGTCAGAGTTTAAGAAGTCAATGTATCCAAACCTGGAGTTTTAAAACACTAAAGGCAGGCTTCAGATAATTAGAATGGGCCCACTCTGCCATATATAAAGCACTGACGTGATCTGTCTGTGACAAAAACACTAATTTAATTCTTGATATCTTTAGATAAATGTTTGAATATCTTCTTGACTCTAGTCAGAGATCAATTCTGTTCAGAAGATCTCTTTTAAATAAAAAAAGGCAGGTAGGATGCCAAAATGGTGATGGAGTGGATCAGAGTATATGAGTCTCTGTAAAAGAGAGTGTGCATGGGGATGAATATGCATGCAAGTGTGTGTGCAAGTGGGTGTGTGAGTCTGACTGATGCAGGAACAAGCGACCTGAGCTCTCTTGCTGAGGTGGCTGTCCCATGTGCTTCTACTCTGATACCAGTGTGATTTGCAACCCAGAGGCAGGCAACGTCTCTGGGACCCTACCTGGAAGAAAGCAGTGGCTGTCTGTCACCACCCACCACCACAGCCTCCGGTGCCAGTTCAGATATTTGCAGTGGGAACTGCAAAGAAAATATAGCAGAGGAATTAGTCACTAAGTCCCAGCAGAGGAGAAGACACAGAGACATCATCATCATCTTTGTCCTGAAACCTGGGAGGAGACAGTCTCCGGTCTGCCCGTGTGAATAGCAGAGCTACTCACTGAAGCTGAAGGGAGAATTCAGCACCTCCCTGAGGTTAATCACTGTCAACCCAAAGAGGATACTCCAGGTCCAGAGGGACAGGCCCGGCAAGGAGACCCAGTTGCCTCATCCCCCACTTTGGTCCATTCATGAAACTATGAGTACAATAAGAGGAGAAGATTCCAGTTGACAACAGGTGAGTGAGAGTGAGTTTTAAGCTGATTCAACTCCTTTCCCCCAGCAATTTACAAGGTGTGTGATCCATACAGTGAGTGATCTGATTAGTACATGCAAAGAGGACTGAACACAGGTGGGATCTGTTGGGGGCAGTTCATAACCTTCCACTGACAGCATGGTGAGCTGGGAGACTGATCTAGAGATAAGAGCCCCCTCTTCTGCTGAAGTCAAGAGCAACAGTATTTGTGTCATGCTGACACGGAAGCCAAAGTTTCAAAAACGGCCACAAGAGGGTGTTTGATATTTTTGTTTTCCTTTTTAAAAAAATTATTATTTTTCCTTGCTATCTATGTAAATTTTGTGTGTGCTTTATTTTTCTTCTTTTTTGCATAAAAACATATATGACTGTGAAAGTGTCCTAATATGGTCAGTTTTAGATCTTTTTCTTTTTTCTCATTTTTACTTATTTGTCTGTCTGTTGGTTTATTTGTTTCTCCTTATCTGCCTCTTACTCTTCATTGATCTTTCTCAGATATTTTTTCCTTTTCCTTATGCTATTTTGTACTCATGGGGTATATATATATCTATTCCCATTTCATCGACATATTGTAAAGTGGTGGCAATTGGGTCTCAGGGGGCCCACACCTCAATCAGCAAATACTGTGATCTGCAGGCAACTCTTTAATCTTAGCACCTCCCCATGCACCTTATTCAAGTCTCAAAACTGCAAAAGTATAGCAGAGTTCCCCACTCCAAATCCAGCTTCAAAATGGAACAAACACAGAGGCTCTACTTAGGGAAGAATAGGGGGTTGAGCAAACTGAAGTGAGAACTAGTCCCTCTCTCTCTGAGCAATGAAAGTAAAGAGGAAGGAAAAATCTGTCACAAATGAAGATAAATCAATGAAAATACACAGGTAACCCAGAGAGATTGTAGAAGGCCAGTGCTGGAGAATACAGACTTCAGAACTCAAACAATGAAGAATGCCCAGATTGACTGGTTTCAGATCACAAATGCAAAATAAAGGAAGGTTTGGAGAAGATAGAATCTCAGGGCTTGAAGACCAAAATATGAAAATAATCCAATCTGTTAAAAACATAGAAAGGAAGGTTAAAAAGATAAAACAAAGCCCTCAAGAGATGTGTGATTATATTAAGAGGCTGAACATATGCCTGATCAGTATTCCTGAAGCAGAAAAAGAGACAGAGAACATCATGGAACATTCTATGAGATAATCTGAAAAAACTTCTCTCATCTCAATAAACATGACACTATCTAAACACAAGGCATATAATGAGACCAATCCCTAGATACATAGTAATTTGCTTACACAAAATAGGTATAAAAGAAAAAAATCTCAAAGGCAGTAAGAGAGAAAGGTCAGACTACCTACAAGGGAAGATCAATTAAAATAACAGCAGACTTATCTACAGAAACATTATAGGCTGGAAGAAACTGGCACCTAATCTTTAAACTTCTCAAAGATAAAAAATTACTCCCGAGAATTTTCCTAAACAACTAAGCTAAACTTTATCAGTGTTGGCGAATTAAAATCCTTCCCATTCAATCTCTAATAGTTTAGCTGTTGCAAGACCAGTTACAGAAGACACTTGAGAAGATATTAATCAAAGAAGAAAGAAAAAAATAATGACCACACAATTTCCAAGAATGCAGGAAAGCAGAGAATTAGCAAGCCTATATTATGATTGCAAAGTTGAAAACACTCACATTTATCAACCCCAATATTTAAAGAAAACCAACAAGCAAATACATAAACAACAACAGCAGCAGCATTATAAGAGCCTCATGGCAGGGATAAACTCCTACATCCCAGTAATCAGCCTGAACATGAATAGACTAAATGCACCACTGAAAGACATAGAATGGCAAAAAAACCACAGCCCAACGACATGCTGTAAAAAAGCCACAGCCCAACAACATGTTGCCTCAGAGAAACACACGTCACTACAAAGGATACCCACAGACTCAAAGTTAGAGGATGGAAAACAAACTATCAGATCAATGGAACACAAAAAAGACAAGAGGAGTCAAAATCTTAATATCAGGCAAAACAGTCTTCAAACTATAAATAAAAAATATATGAAAGAATATTACATAATGATAAAAGTTTCAATCTATCAACAAGAAGCAGTCATAATAAACATATATAGACCCAACACAGGAGCACCAGCTTTTATAAAGTAACCACTAAGTAGGCTAAAAAAGGATATTGACTTTAACACTATCATAGCTGGGAACTTAAATAGCCCACTAACAATTGTGGATAGATCATTGACACAAAAAATCAACAAGGAGATCTGGAGCCTCAACTTGACACTTGACCAAATGGACTTAATAGATACCTACTGAACACTCCACCTAACAACCATGGAATATACATTCTTCTAATCACCACATGAAACATACTCCAAGATTAACCTCATCCTTGGTCATAAATCAATTATAAACAAATTTCATAAGATTGACATACTGTCATGCACCTTCTTAGACCACAGTGGAATAAAAATAAATATCAACAAGAACAAGATTTTCCAAAAACACACAAAGACATGGACACTAAACAACATGATGCTGGGTTAAAAAAGAAATAAAAATAGAAATTTTTTTTTTTTTTGAGTTGGAGTCTCACTCTGTCGCCCAGACTGGAGTGCAGTGGATGCTCCCGGCCACTACAGCCTCGACCCACTGGGCTCTTGTGATCCTTTCACCTCAGTCTTCCAAGTAGCCAGAATTACAGGCATGCGCTACCGTGCCTGGCTGATTTTTTTATTTTTTTTGTTGTAGAGATGAGGTCTCGCCAAGTTGCCCAGGTGGGTCTCGAACCCGCGGGCTCAGGCAATCCACTCACCTCAGTCTCCCAAAGTGTGGGATTACAGGCTAAGCCACTGAGCCCGGCTCAAAATAGAAATTAAAAGATTCCTGGAAACAACTGAAAATGAAGAAACATCTTACCAAATCCTATGGGATACCAAGACAACAATATTAGGAGAGGAATTCATATCTCTATGCACACAAATCAAGGAAATAGAGACATCATGAATTAACAGTTTAACAAATCACCTAAGGGAGTTGGAAAGGCAAGGCCACCAAAACTCTAAGTTCAGCAGAAAAATTCAGAGCACTAAAGTAAAAGTCCAAATATGGAACATATAAGAAAAAATTATCTTAGAAAAAATCAACAAAACAAAAAGTCAGTTCTTTGAAAGGATAAACAGGACCCCTAGCCAGACTGACCATGAAAAAGAGAGAAAAAGTCCAAATAAACACAATTAGGAACACAAAAGATCAAGTCACAATTGACTCCAGAGAATTACAAAAGATTATCAGAGATTACTATGCACACAAGTATGGAAACAAACTCAAAAAAGTAAGTAAAATGGAGGATTTCCTGGCATCACATAACCTCTCAAGGTTGAAACAAGAAGAAATTGAGACCCTAAATAGATCAGTGACAACCTGAGAAATTAACCCTGTCATAAGAAAAATATCTACCAAAAAAAAAGAAAAAAAAAAAAAAAAAAAAGCAAAGCCCTGGACCAGATGACTTTCCAGCAGAATTCTGTAAAACATATTAGGAAGAGCTGATACCAATCCTATTCAAAGTATTCCAGGCAACCAAGAGGGACAGAGTTCTTCCAAAATCATTTCATGAAGTTAACATCACACTAATGACTAAACTGGGTAAAGAGTCAACAAAGAGAACTACAGGCCAATACCCCTGATGAACATAGATTCAAAATGCACAACAAGATTCTAGCAATTGGATTCAACAACACATCTCAAAAATTGTCCACCATGACCAAGTAGGCATCATCCTCTGGAATCAGGGCTGATTAAACATCTGCAAGATTATAAATATAATTAAATATCATAAATGTAATTAAACACATCAACAGATGTAAAAACAAAAACCACACAATTATATCATTAGATGCCAAAAAAGTTTTCAATAAAATCCAGCATATCTTCTTGACAAAAATTCTTGACCACCTAGGCTTAGAGAGAACATACCCCACAATGGTAAGAACCATCAACAACAAACCCGCAGCCAACATATGGATAAATGGACAGAAATTTGCAGTATTTCACCTGAAAACCAGAACAAGACAAGAATTTCCACTCTCACTCTTCCTGTTCAATATATTGTTGGAAGTCCTGTTAGAGAAATAAGACAAGAGAAGGAAAACAGTACTATTCAGATATGAAAAGAGGATGTTAAGTTATCCCTCTTTGCTGATAATATGATTGTATATCTTGAAAATCAAAGAGTATCTGTCAAAAACTTCCTTGCACTGATAAAGGACTTTGGCAAAGTCTCAGGTACAAAATAAACATGTAAAAGACAGTCACATTCTTATACATCAACAACAAACAGGCAGAGAACCAAATAAAAATCACAATCCCATTCACAATAGCAACACACACAAAATGAAATACCTAGGTATCTTCATAACCAAAGAAGTGAAAGACCTTTGTAACTATAAAATACAGCTCAAAGAAATTTTCAAAGGCACAAAAATAAAAAACTATTCCAGGCTCAAGAATCAACATTGTTAGGATGTCTATCCTACCCAAGGCAATGTTTAGTTTCAACGCAATACCATCAAATTACCAACATCATTCTTCTCAGACTTGGAAACAACAATACAGAAATTTGTATGGAAACATAAACAACCATGAATAGCCCAAACAATTCTCAGAAAAAAAAGCAGGTATGTAGAATTTAAACTTTACTCTAAGGCTATAATAATTAGAACAGCCTAGTATTGGTACAAGAACAGGTATGTAGACCAGTAGAACAGGATAGAGATTCCAGAAGCAAAACCTCAATTCCTCAACCAACTCATCTTCAACAAAGTCTCTACCAACAATCATTGGGGAAAGGAAAATCTAGTCAGTAAATGGTGGTGGGAAAATTGTTGACCACACACAGAAAATTGAAACAGGACCCCTACCTATCACCATACACAAAAATCAACTCTAAATGGATCAATGACCTAAATGTAAAAATCTCAAACTATAAGAACGTGAGAAAATGCTGGAGACACCCTCATGAAAATTGGAGTAGGCAACCAATTCCTGATCAAAACCCCAGATGTCCATGCCATAAGAGATAAGATAGACAAGTGGGACCTCATTAAACAGAAAAGCTTCTGCAAAGCAAAAGTAAACATCAAGATCGTGGGGACACAGCCCAAAGAATGGGAAAAAATATTTGCCAACTGTATATCTGACAAAGCCCTAACATCCAAGTTCTATAAGGAGCTCAAACGTGTCAAAAGGGAGAGGAGAGAGAACCAAAAATAAACAGCCCCATTAAAAAGTGGGCAAAAGACATGAATAGACACTTCTCAAAAGAGCATATACAGGCAGTCAACAGATATATGAAAAAATACTCAGTCTCACTAATCATCAAAGTAATGCAAATCAAAACCACACTGAGATACCAATAACTGCAATTAGAATGACCATCATTAATAACTCAAAAAACCACAGATGCTGGAGAGGATGTGGAGAAAAGGGACTGTTTTTACACCTTTGGTGGGAGTGTAAATTAGTACAACCTCTGTGAAAAGCAGTGTGGTGAAACATCTAAAAATCGACCTTCCGTGTCACACAGCAATCCCCCTTCTGGAAATACACCTGGATGAACTCAAATCATTTTACAAAAAAGATATGTGTACACACATGTTTAATACAGCACTATTCACAGTAGCAAAAACATGGAACCAACCATAATGCCCATCAAAAGTGGACTGGATAAAAAAAAATGTGGTACATGTGATGAACTATTATGCCATTATCAAAAAGGACAAAATTATGAACTCTGCAGCAACTTGGATGGATTTGGAATATATCACACTCAGTGATCTATTATAGAAAAAAAGAACTGAGTACCACATGTTCTCACTCATAAGCTGATCCTGAAAATCAATTATAGTACTACAAGAAAGGAATTGGCAATAGCAGGATTGCCAGGGGAGGAGGGCCACATAACATCAATAAGAGTGCCTGATCCCAAACCAGACAAACTGGAGACCAATGGGAGGCCCGAACTTCACCTGTACTATTGCCACTTATATAACTAATCCTAAATTGAACCCCACATCTTAATAAAATAAAATGAAAGAAAGTAGACCTATTTCCTAATCTGGCTCAGAAACAGAAATGAACCTTCTGAGTTAGAATCTTTACTAGATATACATCAGATAAATTACATAGATATAACAATTTTTACATTATTTTTATCTACACTCCAATTTAAGCCTTGCTAAAATTTCTGAAATATTTACAAGAAAAATAGAAAAAAGAAAATTCCACAAACGCTTTTTGAAGTTTGAGCATGCAAATTAACATGATATAAAATAGGCCTATACATTCTATACAATAAAACATATTTCAATAAGTGGAATTTTGTCCTTTCAAATAAGCACCATATAGTAAATAAAAATCTCAGTAGCAAGAATAAATTCAGTTAAAATATCAATAGACCTCAAACCAAAGATATTTTATGAACTAAAGTTTCCATTTTACTTGGTTCTAACCAAATAATCAAAAGATATGCAAACTGTTTTCTCCTTTTATAAGAGAAGAGAACTCTTTTCAACTTTATTCTGATTTTATAAAGATATAACTATTTTCAATAACATTTTCTATCATTGTAAAATTTACTCCATCAAAGACTCACAATCATAGATTTAAATCAATTTTTCCTTTAAAATTCTAAAGACCGTCTTCAAACTTCTCAAGTTTGCACGTGCCTCAGAATTGAAATAACAATTTCTATAATGTTGGGTAAGTATTTTTTTAGAATATATACAGATTTTTCAGCCATATGTTTATAAAACATCTTGCCAGATACAGCTTTTAGAAATTTAGTCTTTTATATTTTTCTATCTCATTGAGTTTATACTTGATTTTGCATCTTATATACCAAAGACTCTCACTTCTGTCAAGTTAAAGGAATTATTATAAATCTATTTATCAAAAATGAAAAGCAAAAACACACATCTAACATTAAACATTAGTAGAGTAAGAAGAAGTGTTATGTATTTTTTTTTTTTTTTTTTGAGTTGGCGTCTCACCCTGTCGCCCAGACTGGAGTGCAGTGGCCGCTCCCGGCCACCGCAACCTCGACCTGCTGGGCTCCGGAGATCCTTCCGCCCTCAGCCTTCCGAGTAGCTGGAACTACAGGCACGCGCTACCACGCCCGGCTAATTTTTTTGATTTATTGTAGAGATGTCTCGTCAAGCTGCCCAGGCGGGTCTCGAACCCGCGGGCTCAGGCAATCCACTCACCTCAGCCTCCCAAGGCGCGGGATTACAGGCTGAGCCACCGAGCCCGGCTGAAGTGTTATGTATTTAGTCCCCTATAAATCTTACCACTGTGTTTAGGAAATCAAGTTTGTAAAACATAATTGTTTGGTTCTATAACTAAAATGTTAATTAACAAGAGAAATTATATTTAAACAAATCACTTTCAAGAGAAAAAAAATAATAAATTGGTCTTTTCAATTATTATTTTTATATTTCAATATTCATTCCAAAACGAGTGTGAAGACATATACATTTGTATACACACATGAAAATCTACAATGTGTGTATAATTAAACCTCATATGTGTAAATAAATAAATAATTTTAAGTGAACATCGTTCTTTAGTAGAATATGATATTTAATATGTACAATAGATTTGCAAATCACTTTCAGTCATTGAGTCAGGTTCACAGATTTAATTTCTTTCTAAAAAATGCATTTTATAACAACAAATTCTATTTTATTATTATGCTTGTCCATGTAACCAATGGTAATCTATGAACTCATGGATGCTAATATCATTTCTAATGAAAAGCTTATTGAATGTTAATGCAAGTCATACCAACAAAATTCCTAAAGTTTCAGATTCCACACAATGTATGTATGTTCAAATTATGCATGCTGATGAATTTGAGAGCTTAGTCTTTTAATATATTTATGAATATCTTTAGGTTAATCTCATTTTCTCTACAAGTGTCTTATTCCTCATTGACCAGAAAAGTTTATTATCTTTGTAATATTTCTGTTGCTAAGAAATATATTTACAAAGATTGCTTGATTTTAAAGATTTCCGTTAAGCAGTTCAGACATAACTCAGGCTACTGGTTCAGTAAATTAACAACAAACAGCACCTTAGACCATACTGACGTCATGGCTGAACTAACACATCCCCCAGAAACCAGAAAACAGAGGTTTTACCACAGTTTTGGCGGCGGTAGGTTTTGCTGCATATCTACTGGGATGAGTAGAAATACCCATTGCATACACTCAACCACTCTCACACACAGCTATTTTCCTATTTTCTCTTGTTTTATTCAGTTTTTGTATGCATTTAAGTTTGTAGATCACATTTCAACTGCATTTCCTTGCCCATGGCTGATACACCCTGACACATAAAAAAATGGTGAAGGTATGCTCTAAGAATTTGTAATATCAAGCCTTCATCTTATGTGTGGTAGGAGAGGGCGTGGTGCCTTGTCTCCTCACTTGCATAAAGAAGAGAACAGCACCTGAGCTTACAGGCTTATTCAAGCTCAAACTGTGCAGAAAGGCACTAGACAAACACCTTGCATGGGGAATACCCACTATAAGTCTTCTGTTTCCATTTATCTCAATCTGTAATTTTTTCATAGTCCTTGAGAGTCAAAAAACTATTATTTTGTTGTTGTTGCTATGGTAGCATGCTAGAGCATATGAAGAATACTAACAAGAAAATAGTGTATCTTTCAACATACTGTGTCTTCTGTAAAATATTCTTTTTCCTTTTTTACTTGGCTCAGTATTAAGTATTCCAGAACACCACTTTCAAGTGTGTAAATTTCCCACAGTGTAATAACCATTTGGATAAGGCCCATTTTACATACTCCCTCACAACCTAGATTCTTTTTTTTTTTTTGAATTAGTGTCTCACTCCGTCCCCCAGACTGGAGTGCAGTGGCCGCTCCCGGCCACCGCAGCCTCGACCTGCTGGGCTCTGCGATCCTTCCGCCTCAGCCTTCCCAGTAGCCGGAACTACAGGCGTGTGCTACCGCCCGGCTAATTTTTTTTGATTTATTGTAGAGATGAGGTTTCACCTGCCCAGGCGGGTCTCGAACCTGCGGGCTCAGGCAATCCACTCACCTCAGCCTCCCAAGGCGTGGGATTACAGGCTGAGCCACCGAGCCCGGCCAGCCTAGATTCTTATTTACCATTGTGCTGTAATTCTGCACTATAATTTTTGTGTCTTAGTCCCTTATATGATGCAAGTAACTTGATGAACTAGGCTTGCTTATCTTTATAATCCAGGGACTAACAAAGTACTGGCCACATATGTTAACTCTATAACTGTGAGTTCAGTGATTAAATAAATGTTGTAGGTTGGATGCTATTTTTAAAAACTTTTATTCACTCTGAACTACAGATAAAAAAGCACAAAATGACATCTGAGCTACACAACTCAGGTAGGTATTTCATTTTAAAAAATTTTTCTAACAGCCATAACTTTTATAGGACATGAAGAAAAAGAGAAGTCTTTATGAAAGACATATAAAATATAAACAATTAGCATCTAATATTATTTAAATAAACCATTTAGAAAATTTAAAATGTCAATACATGTATGTGTGTACCTTTCTTACTTTTACTTTTAACTGCTTATATAAATTACATTCAAATTAGAAAATGCAGTTCAGAAGTATTAAATGAGAAAGTATGACTTAAATGTAAAGAATTTACAAATAAGATTAATTCATTGCTATTTTACCAGTTAAGAAAAATTGGATAACATTTTTATCATGTTCTTTTATGAAGTTTATAGCTATCAAGTTTATTTTCACTATGAATATAACTTTATAGTCACAGATAATTGTGTAACATTATATGATTATAATGTTATAATTATAATTAAATAACATTACCAGGATAAAGAGGGGCATTCCAAAATAAGCATTCAAGATGACATAAAATTCTTAGTGTGTAATATATAACAACAGAGCATAAAATATGGGAGGTAAAAACTGATGGAGCTGCACAGAGAAATAGGCAATTATAATAATTGGAAATATTAACATACTACAGTATCAGGAAGTGACAGATACAGCAGTCAAAAATTAATAAGCGTATAGTTGACCTGACCTGACAGTACTGTCAATCAGCTTGATTGACATAGTTAACATTTGTAGAATAATTCTTTCAACAACGGCAGAATACACATTCATCTCAAACTTGCATGGAGCATTCATCAAGACTGACCATAATACACACCTTCAATTTAAAAGGATAGAAATTTTACACAACATTTTTCACACTCTAATAGAATTAATGTAGAAATCAATAATAAAAAATAGCTAAACTCTTCCCATATTCGAAGATTAAACAACATTTTTCTTTAAAGAAGTACACCAAAGATGAACTCTAAAGAGACATTAAAATGTTTTTGTTCTTCTTTATGGCTGCATAATATTCCATTGTGTATATGTACCACATTTTTTTTATCCGGTCCTCTTTTGGTGGGCAGCACGGTTGGTTTCATGTTCTTGCTACTGTGAACAATGCTGCAATAAACATACATGTGCAGGTATCTTTTTTATACAATGATTTGAGTTATTCCGGGTGTATTCCCAGAAAGGGGATTGCGTGATTATGTGGAAAGTCGATTTTTAGATCTTCTAGGAATCACCACACTGCTGAAATATTTTTAATTACACATTAGTTAAGAAGTTTACTATTGTCACAAAATCTATTAAAATCTCTTTGCTCTTCATTGTTTTTTAAGGGTGGGGAAGATGTCTTCAAATTGGATATCTGTTTATTTATTTTCTATTTCAATGACTTGTTTATCTTTTTATTTTTTTGCCACTTCTAGTCTGCTCTCTACTTCATCCAAAAATATTTTATTTCATTTAAATGCTGTAGCTATAGACTACATTTTAGTGATATTTTATGTTTTTTTCCCACTGATAGTCTCTGTCATGTGTATACTTTCTGTTTGTTTGGCTTTTGTTTTGTTTTAGTCAGTGTCTCATTCTGTCACCCAGGCTTCATTGCAGTGGCACAATCGTGGCCCACCACAGCCTCCGACTCGGCTCAAGTGATCCTACCCCCTCAGTCTTCCGATTAACTGGAACCACAGGCACTCACCAACATGCCCAGCTAATTTTTTTGCGTGTTTTTGTTTGTAAAAAGAGGATCTCTCTGTTGCTCAGGATGGTTTGAACTCCTGAGCTCAGTCAATCCTCCCACCTTGACCTTCCAAAGTGCTGGGATTACAGGTGTGAGTCACCCTGCTGGCCCTGTGTATATGTTTTTGAGCATATTTATAATAGGTGTTTTAAGTTCCTTGATTGTCAATTATAACATCTGGTTCACCTAGGGATCAGTTTCTATTGTTTACTTTTAAAAATTTGTTTTCCATTATCTTGTTTTTTTATATTTGTAGTAATTTTTTATTGAATCTCTGCAGCCTCGACCTGCTGGGCTCCGGTGATGTTATTTTGTCCAAGATTATCCTGACACTCCTCTCTCCAACACATACACATGCTTGCACTCCTCCCCTACTTTACTGAACAGTCTTCAAATGTGTTTTTTCCTTCCTTAATATTTACCCTCTTTTCCCAGAAGTGTTGGTTTTCCAAGACTAACTCAGATTCCAGAACACGGTTTTAAGTCCTTTGCTTCAAATTAGATATCAGATTTATTTGGACTCCTTCTTGAGATTTCCACTTCCTCTTTCTGGGATAAATACCAGTTTATCCGAAAACCCTAGAGCACCATGAAAGGTTAGTGATTGGATCTAGAAATAACTCTACTAGAAATTGGCTATTATCTTTCTAATTACAAATAATTTGAAGTTTTATTATTTTCTGACTACTAGTCATGCTACAAGCCTTGGGTTTGTGTGGCTTTATTTTTATTTTTTGGCATGTGAGCCGTACAGATTTTAAAGTTATTTTAGGAGATTAGGATTTACACAACTGCCAATACCTCTTTTTGCATTAATTTTGTTTCAATAGATTTCGAGATTTAAGCAGAATTCTTTGTTGTCTATCTATTTCTGAAATTATGAAGAGAATAGCTGTCTTTGCATTAATTCTTCTTATTCTTGTCTAGTTGTCATGAAGGAACCTCAACAACAAAAGAGGCAGAATGCTATCAATATTGTGCATTTCTACAACTTGGCTAACGTCAATAAATTCATTTAATTTCTTATATCAGAAATTATAGCCCCATCAATCTATAATGCCTTATTCTTGTCTAGTTGTCATGAAGGAACCTCAACAACAAAAGAAGAGAATGCTATCAATATTTTGCATTTCTGCAACCTGGCTAATGTTAATAAATTCATTTAATTTCTTATATCAGAAATTATAGCCCCATCAATCTATAATGCAATTAATTTGGTTGAGAATAATGGTAGTGTCAAAAAAGCATTTTATAACAGCCAATATAGAGAATTACAGTTATTCAAGAGAGTGTGAGTTTTAGATTGATTATCAACGCAGAAATGAAATTAAACATGGATAAGCCAGTGGCTTTCCTGACTATCTCATTTAAAAGGTCAAGCTTTCCTTAGACACCGTAAAGCACCCTTTACTGTGTTAATATGATCACTTATGATATTTTAGTACATATAAAATTTACTTCTCCTTACCACTAAATGTCACCTATTAGAATGATTTTTTTTCTCTTTTATATCCTCAGACGCTAGATCTGTGCTTGATATAAAGAAGTTTAATAAGTATCTGTTAATTAGTGAAAAATTTGTTTTTAAATATTAATGTAAATATATTTTTAAATTTGGTTAAATAAATGAGAGAAATAAAGAGATAAAGTAATATGTGTTTAGTACAATCTGTTAGAACATTTTCAGTTCTAAATTGTATCTGCATAATACTTCCAATATGCAAGCTTTTCTTGTTTGTTTCTCCCAGGAGTTTAAAAGTTCCAGGTCTTACATTTAAGTCTTTAATCCAATTTGGGTTTATTTTGCGCACAATGTATGGTAAAGGTTCAATTTCTTCTTCTGCATGTGGGTGTCCAATTTTTCTACCACCATTTTACCAAGATACTACCCTTTTTGTGCATTCTTGGCAACCTTGTTTAAAATCAGTTGACCATGTAGATTTATTTTGGGGTCTTCTATGCTGTTCCATTGATCTACATGTCTGTTTTTATGCCACTATCAGTTTTAATTACTGTATTTTTGTAAAATATTTTGAATTCAGGGATTGTGATGTCTTCAACTTTGTTCTTTCTTAAATTCGCTTTGGTTATTCAGGATCTTTTGTGATTCTATATGAGTTTTAAGATTTTTCCGTTTTTGAAAAAAAGTCATTTTGATAGGGATTTATTTGAATCTATGATGTATTTGGGTAGTTGAACATTTTTAACAAATGTTAAAACAAGTGGAACTACATGAAACTGACAAACTTTTTTATCAGTAACCACAGAGTAAAGTACAACCTAAAGAATGAAAGAAAATAATTGCAAATCATATTATTTGCCTCAAAATCTATAAATTCAAGAGGATGTATTGCAATATATTGATAGAAGACACTTGACATAGGAATCCAATATAATTTTACAATTGTCATCCCAGTCCACAAAAAGCATTTTTCATCTATATGAAGATATCATAGGAAAAACACAAAAAATGAGACTAAAAACATTTAAGCCGATTTTTAAAAAGCTCTTATAAAAAACAAGCGTGAAACCAGAAAAATGGAATGCAATAATTCAATATGATTTAAATACTTTAAAAACTAAATATTAGACACTTAGACTAAAAATTCACAAGTTAAAAAACAAATTAAACACTTTTTCCCCCCATCTATTGTTAATAGAGGTTTTTTCTTCACCTAAATAACAGATTTTATAGCTACAAACTTTTTCCTAAGAACATCCTATATTTCAGTTGTTTTCAGCATCAAATCTGTTAAGGTGTTAATATCCAAAAAATTTTTTAAAAATTTCTAAAATTTAACAGCAAAAATATACATTGAAAAAACAATTTTAAAATGGTGAAAGACTTGAACTGACATTTCTCCAACAGTTACACATCGCAAATGGGTATTGCTTAACAAGCAAAAATACTCGACATTACTAATTTTTAGGGAAATATTAAAATCACAATAGGACGTCGCCTAATAACTTGTTGGGATGAATTTTTTGTTTTTAAAGATAAGTGTTGGTAGAATGTGAAGAAATTGGAAACTTTGTACACTATTGCTGGGAATGGTGTAGTCACTATGAATAATATTATTGAGGTTTTGCAAAAAATTAAAAATGGAACTACCATATTAGTTGAAACCAGTATCTTGAAAATATATGTACACTCCCATATTCATTGTAGCATCTTTCAGAATAGTGAATGTATGGAAACAATCTAAATTTCTATTGATGGAAGAATGGTTAAAGAAAATGTGGTATATAAAATTAGTTCTTTAAAACAAAGGAAACCTGCAATTTATGGCAACATGAATGATCTTGAGGACATTAAGCTAAATGAAATGTCACTGAAAGACAAATATCTCATAATTTCACTTATATAAGATATCTAAAATGTTCAAATTTGTAAGAACACATACTAGAATGGTGGTCAACAGGGGTTTGGAAAAGGAGAAAATGGGGAGTTGTTCAACTGGTATAAAGTTTCAGTTATGTAAGCTGAATAAGTTCTAGGATATAGAGCAGAGATTTCCAAATCTGTCCCCTAAGATACTGAGGATTGTGGGAGACAGGGTAAACATCCCTTGAAAACGTCCACATTCTAATCTCTGGAACCTATAAATATATCACCTTATTTGGTCAGTACTAGGTGACATGCTTAACTGACTAAACCTCTTTCACATGCCAGGGTTCAGAGAGAGGGAAGATTTTCCATCTTCAATCATCTTCCATGGCAAGAGGCAAAAAATACCTAACAATAGTGAGTCAAATAGTGCTTTGCATTGCTCCAGTCAATGAGAAATATGAAATGTGAACTTTTCCTCATATTTGATGTTACTATGTGGATGGTTTTTAAATAAACTACTCAATAGCAATATGAATGAAATGACTGAAATGTATCTTTATTGGATTTCTCCCCCTGGAAGTAAAACATCAGGTTAAAGTAAATTTCAAAAAGTATACAGAGCTTGAATTTCCTCAGAACACTGCCATTACTTGAAGATTAAATACATTTTTCTCTTCTTTATGTCTCGAGAAATTACTTGACTTTTCTTTTTAAAAATACAACCTGTTCAACACTCAAACACAATTTGAAGAAATAAAAATTAGAACAAAAACCACAGCATAGCTATTTGTTTTGAACGCGATGTCAATGTAATATTAGTAATCCATATGCTTAAAGAAGAAAATTCTTTTGTGCCGAATTCTTCATTGTGCTGTTTTGTGTCTTCTTGGAAATATAACAGTAGGTTTTATACAAGTTTCATTTTCTTGTAAATAATTAATTTTTTAAAGCACTTATCTGTGTCAATTGAAAACAATATCTTCTATCATGTTTTTGGGATAAAGTAATTCAAATCTTTTACCAGCCCTGAAGATAGTATTGCCATTATACATCTCTGGGTTCTACTGTTGACCTAAAAGAATACTAACTCTCGTATATAAGAATGAAAATATATTTTTTTACTTGCTGGCTGAAGGAGATAAATATGGATAATTAAAATTTTTCTTCTGTTAGTAGAGGGGAAATTAATTTTTGTATGTTTTTTAAAGTTGTGAATCAACATGTTCACAGGAAAACAATCTGTATGAATCAGCTGTGTCAAAACATCAATAAGCAATTAATAAAGTTTACATTAAAATAAAAATATTATGGTGGGATTGCAAGAACTGGATAATACTAAACTATTAATTCTAAGCATGCATCAAAAGCTGACTTCAACTTTAGTATAATTTCACTTATTTATAATCTCAACTACCTAAAATAATATATTCTACCTATTTTAGCTAAAGATCACAAAAACAAAACAATAAACTGTGTTCTGGACAATTAGTTGGATTTGGATTTTAAGATTTTGCTTATTTGTTTTAGATTTTGGTTCTTATTTGTTTTAATCACAATAACAGTGTGGTTCCAACCTATAAACATTCATTTTCTGATTATTTCTGGGAATTAGGAGTAAGAATAGCAGAGGCTCTCCTTTATTTCATGGATAAGTATCGCAACATTCTGTTTTCTATAAAAAATAAATTGATATTGACAAAGATTGTGTAAATAATTCTTTCTCTCCCATTTCCAATATTCCTTTGAATACTAGATCTAGTCAAGGGCATTTGCTTCAAATTTATGTTGATCTTCTGTTCAATTTTGGTACAATTTTGACTAAGCTAACTCAGGCTACAAAGTGCATTTTCATTACTCAACTACCATGACACTTTCTTTCCTTATCTGAGCAAGCTCGCAAAGCTGATACTTTTTATGATAGTCTTTATTTAATTTTCTAGAACATTACAGCAGCCCTAAAGCCTTGGAGGCAGTAACAAATAGCTTTTACTTATACCATCATTGAAATCACATCTCATCTGGATTTAAATGTCCTAATTTAAACAGGTGTTTATCCCTCCACTGATGCCAAGAAGAAGTTTAAAAATAGAACATGAATTTGGTCCCTGTCCAGCACTTATTATTTTAACTGATGAGTGACAGAAACTCTCTCAAAATTACTCTCCAATATTACCTAACAGAAGTTTTCACTTAAGGCTACACATTAATTACCTTCTTCTATTTTGCATCTTCAATCTTGATCAGATGGCAGCATTCTTGCAATAGATATCCTATCTGCTACTTAATCCTCCATTATTTCTCTAACTGTAATGTTATATAGTCCTGTCACATGTTTAAAGAAGAGTAAATATTGTACAGTTGTGAGATTCTTACCTCATTAGACCATTATTCTATGACTCTGCCTTTACCTCCACAATATTCCTCAGGACTCCAGAAAACGTATATGCCACATTGAGGTTTTCACTTTTTTGTAAACTGATGTATAATATTTGAATGCATCTAATACATCAGTTAAAAAAAAAGAAAACTTCAAGGTAATGTATATATTAACTCACTGTTAAGAAGTTTGCAAATTTATGTTTGAGGTAATCTTATTTTTTTAAAGAATATATTTTTTTTGCCAGAGTTAAATTTTAGTTTCAAACAATCACAATTGTCCTAAAAATTTTTGCTATAACTTTTGCTTTAAAATACTTTTATATCCTGAATTCAGCTACTGTATTTTCTCAAGGTTTTTTTATAGCTCAAATTTCTTATTAAATATTTAAGGTTTTTAACATATAGGGTATATAGTGTGAGAGGAATGTATAATTTTATAATTATTCAAATTGCACAACCAATTTTTATGAAATAAACTATTTTTTCCCAAACATTTGAAACAGCATTTTAGTAAAAACAACCATATTCATATTTTATGAATTTATGTTTCATTTTAAAACCTAACAATATAAAACTTTGGGGAAATATAATAAAAGAAATACTTAAACTTTTTTTTTAAACAACAAAGCAGGTTAGGTGGATTAGCAGGGGAATATACAATGACATGACACTGATCAATGAATGTTTTTCATGATATTCAACATCAGGTTATAGTTAGGCATAAACAACAGTCAGAAAATGTCTTGACTTGTAAGAAATGTTTTAAGCATTTCGATGCCGTTTATTATAATTAGAAGTAATATAAATATCCCCAGCTATTATTGTATTAAAACTTATCAAAAATTTTGTAGCTTCCATTTGAATGTTTTTCCACCAACTATCACCCACAGCATTGGCTTCCTAGCTTAGATCTTTGTTTCCCTCATTCTCTTCCTTCCTTAATTAAAGGTTAAAATATAAATTTTAAAAATGTGAGGTTTTTTTACATCGTAAATACTCATTTGTAGTGGCATAAGTTTGAATTATACAAATATTGATATTGCCAAACCACGAGTTTTAGCATTTATTATCTAGTAGCACAGATCATCATCAGTGTGCTATGGCTTAAAAAAATAAATAGAAGATAATAAAAGAAATTTAGAATTTAGTGTTCCTGAGACATTTAATTTGTGCAAAACAAGAAAATTATCTGGGTGCAAGTACTCTTTTGTCACTATATGGGGTTAAGTTATTAGCTACAACTGTTGTACTTAGTTATTATAAGTATTAAGTGTAAGAAATACAATGGGAAAAATATAATAATATATGAGACAATAAATATAACTTTGACCACCATTTATTCAGCATTTGATGGAAGACTTGTCATAAACCTTTAGATAATGATAATACTAGACAGATGATGGAGGATAGATAGATAACAGATTGATGGATATAATAGATGACAGATAGATAAGATGATAGACAGATACATAGCTACATACATACATAGGTACTTAGATAAATACATAGATAGATTGAATAGTTTCCTTAGAAAAAATATCACAACTTTCACTGTTCTACACAACCCACTTGTACTATTTTAATTTCAATTTCTTCCTGAGGTTGGCCACTTTGGGAGAAGTGTATTATGTATGTTCTATGTCTACTAAACTTATTTTTTTAATTTAAGAGTGTGTCTACTCCTCATAGCACTAATATTTTTCTCATTTCTCTCCTCCTGCCTGAGAAACCTCAATCATCAGTACTTTTGAAAGAGTTGGGGAATATCCCTGAAACTTTCTCCCTCGTTGAGTCATAATCAGGGAGTCTAGTCTGATGACCTCTGTTCCTTGTGACCGTTCTCCATGCTTCTGTGAAACGAAGGTAAACAGAACAGAGAGTTGAATCTATTCACTGACTTGAACCCTCCTTTTGAAATTAAATTTCTTTAGTTTCTATGAGTTAACCTTCCACATAACCAAAAATATGTGGAAAAGATACTGTATTATTCATGGAGTTATACTCCAAGATGCTTCAAAACAGAGGCTAAGTGTATCAGATGGGATTATAAAATTCTTGCTTCAGTCTGTCTGCAAATAAACTGAACCTACATGAAACTATGTGACAATTTGACTGTGTGATAATTTCCTGACATTTATGAATCAAAAAAATTAACTGCCTTCCCTTACTCCATTTCTCTCCGTCTGGATGAGAGGTCTCAATCATCAGTACTTTGAAAGTAACAGAGAAGATCCTTGAAGCTTTCTCCGTTGTTGAATCACAATCAATCAGTACAGTCTCATAATCTCTTTTTCTTGTCACCAGCCTCATATGTCTCTGTGAAACAAAGGCAAATAGAATGGGGGCTGAGAGAATCTACTCACTAACTTGGGCCCTTCTTTTGAAATTAAGTTTTTCTAGTTAGCATGAGTTAACCCTAACATAACAAACAATCAAAAGTATATGGAAAAAATAATATTATTCATGTAGACATAATCATAGTTTCTTAAAAGCAGACATTAACTATAAAGGATGTGATTATGAAATTCTTACTCTGATCTATCTGCAAATAAATTGGTATTACATAAAATTTCCATAGGAAATTTGATTGTGTGGCAATTTTCTAACATTAAATATGTTAATTGCCTTCTCTTACTCCGTATACCTGTCAAAAAATAATTTTACTGTTTGTATAGCAGCTTTGGTTCTCCTTACAAGAGTAAAAGGAGATGTAGAAATGAGAGTTAAGTGGCTTAATGACATAGGAGCAAATAAGATAGTTTGATTTGTCTATACAGGATACAATTAAGGACACATAGTTACACTTATGTCTCCACAAATATTTATTTAACATTTTCTTGATTAAAGTAATGCAAGCACAAGTCCAATGTCGTTTCTTAGTGTAACTATTCTATCAGAGCTATTTATTTTTTTAAATTGTTAAAGGAGAACAAGCCTCTGACAGTTGTTGCAAATGTTTTTCAGGTGAAATGTATACTCGCCTACACCAGCCTGCAAACTATTATTTCCAGTTATAATAGCCTTTTTTTCACATACTTTATAATGTCAATGATTTTATCTTCTTACCAATGCATTAAAACTATTTGAGTCTTGAACTACCTATAAAGTGGAAAACTTAAGACACATACTACTGTGACCACATTGGTTTAACTGTCCACTGACTAAAGGGAATATTATATGCCCAATGAATCAACCCTCTCTCAATCCTGTCTCCTTCTTTAATTATTGCTCCAATCTCTCGTTACAGTTAAATTTCTTTTAAGGAATAGTAATTCAAACTTTATTTCTCCATTTCCTCTCTGCCTACTTACTTCCTAAGTCATCTCAATTTCACTTTTGCTCTTTTACCAAGCCACCATAACTGTTAAATTCAAAGTCAGGAATGAAGTCTTTGCAGCTAAATCTAATAAACTTTCATTAGTATCAGCCATATCTATCACTTCATCGTCCTTGAAATACTGTATTTTAGTATCTAATACATCAATTCCCTTTATTTTTTTCTATTTACAGGATATGTATATTCTCTGTCCTCTTTTGCCCATATACTTAATTTCAACTTTTGTGCTGCTCGATTTGGTTAAAATTTCCTTTTTAGGGTAGACTCTATTCACTGTACTAATCTCTACTAAAAAAGGCAAAATGCCAACTCTATTTTGACTTGTATTTGTATTGTACTCTATATAAATTGTACTATACATTGACACTAGGTAACTTGGTTGCAGAAACAGATATCCAAGTGTGCCCTTGACATTACCTTACAGAGAAATGAAATGAATGTTGTAGTCATAGCACCTCTCTTTTGGTCTTCCAACTGATCATCACATGCTTTTTACTTCCTCCTTCCAAAATGTACACATTAGATAAATAAAAGTAAAATTATGTCTATACTCTTGTAAAATGTTTGGATGTGTTCTCTTTCATTTGTTGCTGTTCCTGGTTTTCAAAAAAACTGTTATTAAATGTATTTTTTAATGATGATAAGGGGATATATTATGATTTTCTTCAACAAAAGTTTAATATGACTGTAGAAAATAAAATATGGAAGAATTCTTTCTATTTTATATGGCTCTGTAAATCTGTATAAGCCTCTCACACTTCCCCTGTTTTTTTTTCCCCTACCTTTATTCACAGACATTTTGGGAATAATAAAACACTTTGACTAGGCACAGAATTATACCATAGTATATTCTCTTACTTCCTGTACTATTGATCTTGTTTGCTTTCTCTGTGATCCTTTCACAGGCTGAGAGACACTAAGGGCACATGATTTTGAATAGGCAGGATGATTAAAACTTTTTAAAGTGTTTTTTTTTCCTAATTTTTCTCTATTTCATTTGGGAGTATTAAAAAAAACCCCAAAAACCAAATAGTTCATTGGTGTTTTAATCAAAAGCAATCTCAATAAAAGGATAAAAGATCAGCCAAATAGCAATGTTCTGAGTAACAATTGAAAAATGAG
Organism: Tarsius wallacei; assembly: GCA_963574415.1. Taxonomy (NCBI): domain Eukaryota; kingdom Metazoa; phylum Chordata; class Mammalia; order Primates; family Tarsiidae; genus Tarsius; species Tarsius wallacei. The sequence continues at coordinate 50,553 of CAUYQG010053803.1, forward strand.
AAAGTATATAATCATTATAGATTTTTTTACTGAATTATATTTACTTTAAAGAAAAAATTATTATGAGAGACAGTTAGCAGAGGATATACATCTAAGGAGGGAAAAAGATATATGGGTATGTTTATTTCTTGAAGGCAATGTATTTTAAAAGTGTCTGCATGGATGTGAGGGAGATATTAATGAAATAAAAACTCTAAACAATATAATAGTAGAAGCCAATGGATCTGGAGCTTTTGAACAGGCAGCTTTTGCAGGAAAGGAATTTATCTTTTTTTGCTAAGATAAGAAGAAAATAAAAAGTAAGTGAACCTGATATATTAGTCTACTAGGAAGATTTCTGCAAGCAACTTAGATCACGGATAACTTCAGAAATTTGTTAGGCCTATGCCAGACAACCAGATTTGCTCTAGAGTTGGTTAAGGGTAATCTTGTTAACGTTGAGTTGCAACATTGTCTTTAATCTAGATCTTTAGCCAAGGACTAAATTCACCCAGAGTACTTGACATCATCTTCCCTGTGGTATTTTTGTCAGTGGTGACTTTGTAAATTGAAGTGTATTTTTTATTTTTAAACAATTTTCTACTTTGTGTGCTATATTTTCTCCAATTTTTGTATGGTATGTGCTAAATCATTTGTAACTTATATTTCCCATTGCATTCATTCTGAAGGTTAGTTTCCATAGTGTCTCAATTCTAAATGAATAAACAGATTTTGAAATATAAGAAAGACCCAAGAATACTAAGTGGTCATGACAAATAATGTATTTATTAACTAAAAAGATTATCACAAAGTCAGTAAGGTTCTGAAATTTTTAAAGTTTTCTGTGTTGCCCTGATTTATTTTTGGAATCCTGTACCTTGCCTCTTTCTGTTATAAAGTCATTTATCAGTCTCTGCCGTTAAAAAAAAAAAAAAAAGTAACAAATTACACAAAGTAACAATATCAACAAATAACAGGAAGATAACAGATCTGGAATATTACTGAGATGTGAATCTCGTAGTTTATTATTATTAACCTTCTTCTTCTGAGTTTTTACCACAGACAGCTTTCTCACAGATGCATGAAGACAATGTGGTGCAGTCATCAGTACCAATGGTGAACTCACGTAGATATGCACATTTCCCCTGGAAATCCACACTTGGTGAAGACAAGTCCCTAAAAAATTTAAGAAAACAAAAATTACTGTTCATATTCAGTGCATTCAATTTAAATAGCATTGCTTAAGACCTTACTATATAAAATTAAGATGCGGGATCAGATGCTTTGGTAGACACAAGGGTGTGAAAGTATTTTTCCTCTTTTCAAAGAGCTCATACATTTATAAAGAGATAAGGTAGGCATATAAGTAATAAAAAAGCTACAGAGAATGTGATAATTATTTACAAATGGGAAAAAAATATACCAGTACGGAGAGGGAGAGAATGGTTTGGCTGGAAAATTATAACAATAACATAAAAGATGAGACATACGATCTGGTATATAAATTATGTTCATCATGATAGAAACATTCAGCTATGTATGTACAGCTAGAGTTGGAAGAGGAATATTTTACATATAACATATTTCATTAGATATAAAAGTGAACCAAAATTAATAGTAAAATTTAGAATATATGTATATATGTCAGCATCATTTGCTCTGATATACACTTCAATTTACAAAGTCACCACTGACAAAAATACCACAGGGAAGATGATGTCAAGTACTCTGGGTGAATTTAGTCCTTGACTAAAGATCTAGATTAAAGACAATGTTGCAACTCAACGTTAACAAGATTACCCATAACCAACTTTAGAGCAAATCTGGTTGTCTGGCATAGACCTAAAATGATAAAACTTACCTGCTCAATAATTAAACATGTAATATATTCCTTTTTATGTTTTATATATTTACCATTTATTAGTTCAACATATTTATTACATGCTTTATGTACCAAACATTGTACAAGGTTTTAAGCATAAAAGAACTTTCAAATAACAAAATTCTTATAATTAAAATGATACAATGAAAGTAAGAATAGACTCACAATTTTATGCAGTAGTACAAGCAAGTCCAGGAAAATATCCAAGTATGTTAAAACGTAAAATATTTGAACAAATTATGAAATACTTAAACATCATATTAAATGACAAATTATGTAAATGAAAAAAATTTTAGTATATGGTAAATATTATGCTAAAATCAGTGATGACAGAATAATGAATCATTAAACAGAACTCTGGCAGTTGATTACCTATTTGAAATGCATATATGTAGAGACATAGGAATCTATCTATATATGTACACACCTACATGCTAAATGTTAAACATTTGTTCACATGATAGAAGCAAATAAACTTAATTGGCAAATTGCTAAAGAAAAACATGGCAAAACATATCTGAAAGAGATGCTATAAGCTTAATATATAAATAATTCTTATCAAAAAATATGAGGGGCCTGTAATCTCAGCACTTTGAGAAGTCAAGGTGAGAGGATTGCCTGAGCCCACAGGTTCGAGACCAGCCTGGGCAACTTGACCGGACCTCATCTCTACAATAAATCAAGAAATTAATTGGGCATGGTAACACATGCCTGTAGTTTTGGCTACTTGGAAGGCTGAGGCAGAATCATTGCCTGAGGCCAGCAGGTGGACGCTGGAGTGACCATGAGTGTGCCACTGCACTCCAGGCTGGCCGATGGAGTAACTTTGACTCAAAGAAAAAGAAAAATAAAATAAGGGGAACCCCCCAAATCCAGAATTTATTTACACAAAATTTTGTATTTATTCTTACAAGTTTAAACTTCAGTCATCTTCAAAGCACTCTCCATTTGATGCGATACAGCTACTGAGCTGCTTTTTCCACTGTTCAAAATAGTTTTTGAACTCATCAATTTTGATGCTTTTAAGTGCTTCTGATTCTTTTTGTTTCACCTCTTCCACATGGGCAAAACTTTTACTTTTGAGAACTTTTTTCATCCAGGGAAGCAAATAAAAATTGCTCAGGTTGAGATCATGGCCAAGCACAGTCTCTCACAACTATACTAGCTGGTACACTGATATCAATAGTTTCCCAGAACAGTTACCTAGCAGGGAAACCCTGTACTATAAGAAACCCACCCTCCAAAAGATAATTCCAGTTTATTTGGGGTCCCTTCTTGTAAAATATCAATATACTAAAACGGGGAAATATTTTATACAGCTTATAAAAAATAGCATCAAGGGTAAAAAAATAAAAGAACAAAATACAAATATTCAGCCGTCAAAACTATCATATGTTGTTTAACATTGGCACAAGGTTATAAAACAGCTTTCCGTTACATTTTTTGCCATAGTTTCTAACCCAGTGTTTCTGTAGAGCAATTTAATAATACTTACTTAAAACTATAAGAAAGGGTCAAACTTATTGGTTGAGGAATAACAATTCTGTACTTCTGTCCAGTAAAAATACCAAAGGTGTCCCAAATTCATATATAATAATGTTCTTCCCTATATTGTATTTTTTATCAAAAATGTTGATCAATCAAATCATCTAATAATAGAGGCATATGTGCACAAATTATGAAATATATAAATATATAAATTACATGATTTATAAAATTTCTGACAGCATAATGTAAAATAACAAAGAAATAAAAAAAATAGACTGAATTCTGTGCCCAGGAATCTTCTATATTTCCTTCAGCTTTTAAAGCAAAAGACCTGGAGACACTGAGATTGGAATAAGAAATTGGATTACATATTAGAAACTTACAGGCTAGGAGAAGGAGAGGAACCATCCTCCCACTTCCATCCATGGACATTTTCCTTAAAAGATATGCCAATCCAAGTCTGACTTATTGAAAATAACTTCAAGATATCCTATGTGAAGACAAAATACACAAAGGAGATTTCTTGTTACTAAAAGTACATAGGAGATGAAAAATATGGAACTTGTGTTAAGTAACAAGAATCTTAAAAAGAAGGCAGTCTGTATATGCTCGCTAATATAATACATGAAACACCAAAAACTTTTTGTTCTACTGTATCTGTGTGTTTTTCAAAGCATGAATTAAATACAAAGAAGAATAATGAGCTAACTACCAGAAAGTTTTATATTCAGAAAGATACTATACCACACATGAATTCCTTTTAACTAATTTTATCATTTATTCAACTTTGTGCTTCAAGCTTGAGATAGACCATTGAACACAAATGAAAAAAAAAAGCCTTACTTCAAAGGAATTTGGAAAATAAACAAATGAATAACATACATGGAAATTACATGTTATGTAAGAAGGTGACTCATGCTATGAAAAAATTAGAGCGGGATAAGAGGGATGGAGAGTATAGGGGAGGATGTCTGGGGGACACTGAGGCACAGGTAGCAATTCTAACTAGGGCTGTCAGGACAGGACTAATTGAGGCAATAACATTAAGTACTTGTAGGTGATACAGTAGTTAGAGATGGTTAAATCTGAGAGAACCTAAGTGTAAAATGAACAGAGAATGCAAAGGTGCTACAGTGAGTGCATGACTGGTGTGTTAAGAAAAAGAAAGCTTACTAAAGTGGAGTATGTATGCCAAGGAAAGATTAGTTTAAAAGTTTATGGGACTGAGGTGAGAGGATTGCCTGAGCCCATGGGTTCGAGACCAGTCTGGGCAACTTGTTGGGGCCTCAGAGACCTCATCTCTACAACGAATCAAAAAATTAGCCAAGCATGGTGGCGCATGCCTATATAGTTCCAGCTACTTGGAAGGCTGAGGTGGAAGGATCGTCTGAGCCCAGAGGTCCAGGCTGCGATGGCAGTGAGCATGCCACTGCCCTCCAGCCCCGGTAACAGAGTGAGACTCAAACTCAAAAAATTTTTTTTTTTTTTCTTGAGAGATGTCCCTTTTCTTTTAGTGTTGCAGGGAGCCCTCCCGTGGCTGTTGAACCTACTCTGTTTTCATATTCCAGAAGTAAAGAATGAAATTTAACCTTACCATCACTCTGCTTCTTTCTGTTTGTAAAAATGTGGCATTCAAAGAATTGCAAAGGTCTGAACAGTTTAACCAAGAAACCGTTTCCTTGGTTTGGTGGTAGCAATGGTCTCTGTATGGTACCCAGTGGTTCAGAGGCGGTCCATACCTGTCCCCTAAGAAAAATAACATTTACAGCCAGTGCCCACAGAACCTCACAACAAAGACCTTATTGTTTTATATGTTTCTCATTTGACAGAATAAGGCTATATTAAGAATTATTTGCGGCTCCGAATTCTCTGACATCCAAATTACCTTGTGTGGCCAATAGGACTTGTAGAGCTTCAAGGAAATACACATTCTCATTTTTAAACCATCGTAGGGTTTCTATATGGGACAAAAAGACATAACATTAGATGTCAATATAAATTGCACCTTTTTGTTTGTACTTTTCCAAAAGTCATATAATGATGATGGTCAAGTGCCATAAAATACTACAATAATTTTAGTCCAGTCTTAAATTAGTTTGACTCTGGCTTAAAAAAATTGATTACAGATGATTTATAACTTATGATGGTTTAACTTTGGATTTTTCAACTTTATGAATATGTAAGAAAGTATTACATATTCATTAGAAAATGTACTTCAAAGTTTACTTCGTTTTGGGGATAATAATATACAGTACTATATTCTTATCATACTGGGCAGTGAAAATGATCCATAGCACCCAGGCAGTGGATAAACAACCCACACTCTATAAAGTATACTGTGTTGCCAGATTATTTTGTCCAATTGTAGTCTAATGTAATCATTCTGAGAATATTTAGAACTAGGCTAAGTTATGGTGCTCAGTAGGTTAGGTGTACAAACGCATTTTTGACTTATGATATTTTCAATTTATTATCGGTTTATTGGAATGTAAGTAGGTTTTTAACATGACTAACTCACTTCAATGATTGATTTAATTGTTCACTATAAGCCTGCCAACTCATGAGGAAAGCAAAAGTAAAACCACATTTAAATACAAGACCTTTATAAAATATTTTTCATGAACATAGACTATTTGTATATTACAGCTTAATAGCACAAAATAAGCTTATGATAGCATTTTTAACTTCTCTCTTTAAGGAAGCATTTAGAAACCATGAAAATACTATTTTTTCAGATATATAAGTTCTATTTTTGTGCTTTCTGAACATTTTGTATATACCTCTATTAGACACCTTGACACTTTGGTTTATTTTTGGTTCCTATGTTTTTCTCTAAGCCCCTCAAGGGTAGGGTTTATATTGTGTTTATCATTAATCACCAGTCTATCAGCTAGAATTTAATGTGCTGATTAAATGTGAATAAATAAATGAGTGAATGAACAAATTAATTAACCTAGAAGACTATGGTTGATAAATGTTGAGAGTCACTCAGTTTCAGAAAATGATACTAGGATTTAAAAGAGGCAAAGGCCATCAAAACTACATGTTGCTGTATCAGAGTTTTCCCTACTGTATAATGCAATCATACATTTTAGGGCTGCAACAAGAAAAACAATCTAGCCTCCTGTGAAGATAGATTATATCAGCTCTAATATTACCTCCAATTTGGCCAAGAACTTTTGGGACCTGAAAAAATTTTTCTGTTTTGTTTTGGAAAGACTCAATCCAATGGTTAAGACTCTTCATCTTGCCCTCTGATGCCTGAACACTTTGAAAATCTAAGAACAAGAATTCAAAATCCATATAAATCACATGTTCAAGTATAAACCAGTAGCTTATTAAATTATAAAGTTTAATTTTTATAATTTTTAAATGAATTTTTTCATAAACATATTTAAAAACTATAAAAACATATTTAGTCAAATATGTTTTTATTTATAGTTATCCCCTCCTATTTAAAGGGGATGTATTCAAAGTCGCCAGTACAGAAGTCTGAAATTGCAGATGTCAAAATCTATATACGTGATTTTTTTTTCTACACAGTAATGGTGGCATATACAACGTGGTTACTAATTCATGTCCTGAGTGGAAGGGAGTGAGATTTCATCACACTACTCAGACTAACATGCAGTTTAAAACTTACAAATTGATTATTTCTGAAATTCTTAGACTGCAATTGACCACAGACAACAACAACTACAGAAGTTCTCAAATAAACTTTGTAACACCAGAACGAATTAATTTAATGTGTGTTATTTCACTTCCTAATCAAAATTTTAGAATTTGGAGTTTCAAACTATTATTATTATTGAGACATTACTATTTGAAACAAAACTTTATAAATATTTTAAAAACGATAAACATTCTTTGATTTAATTTTAACTGGACAATTTGAACAACCACGTCCACTACTAGGGGGAGAGAGGACTTGCTAGAAGCCCAAATCCCACCTGCACATAATTTACTTATGTAGCAGAATCTCACATGTACTTCACAATTCTAAAATTTAAAAAAGAACCCCAAAATACATAAGCTTAAACTTAAAAAATGTTACTTTCTACTTCCAATGTAAAGACAGTTGCAAATTCATTAAGCTAAATTTTTAATAAATTATAATTTTCAAAATAGTAAAAAAATCACTAATTACTATCAATATTATCTGTTGAAATTGCAATGCTATAACCTCCCTCCAGAAATTGTATAGTTATTGAGAGTTACAAATCAAGTTTATCCATATAGTAAAAAGTTGTGATACTTTCCTGTTGTTTTTTTCTTGTTCTCTGTTCACTAGGGCAATTAAAAGTGTATCTACAATATTTTAAAGAAATATGATAATCTGACAAAGAATCTATTCCTTCTTTTTCCTCGATTAATTGAACTTACACTGATAAGCAAAGAATCCACACAATATCATGAGCCGCAGACTAAAGATTCCCATGACCACAGGAAATATTCCATATAGAGAAAATGAAAAGGGAGATGCTGAGAAACAAAGAATAACAACAAAAAATGATATGAGTTTCTATTACTAAAAAAATTAATATCATTATTTTTCATTGCATATTGTTCCCAAAGCATCATAAATTTTCTGAAAGTTAATGTTCAGTGTGTGAATTATATGAACTATGAGAAAAAAAGAGAATGAGAAATACAAAATAAAACTTGTCTCAGAGGATGTACAACAAAGAGATAACACAGCAGACCTGATTGCTCTTTGTAAAACCTACTTACCAGGTGGTCTTAGCTGGCATCTGGAAGCTTAGATTTTGGGATGGTTCCCAATGCTATTGACTGATGAGAGTATCTCACTATTTCTAAATTCTTTGTTCAAACATAGTGTATGCTGAAAACCTGCTTTCCTTCTGGAGGTCTGGAATTGTTACATACCATTCAGGAGCTTCCTATGTAATTAATGCCCAGTAAAGACATTAGCCACTGAACTCCTTATGTGTTTCCTTGGCTGACACCATTCAACATACATGGCAGGAACTTGTTACTGGAGGAATTAATATTCATGTCCTCTGTTATTTCACTGGGCGAGGATCCATGGAATATTGTGCCTAGTCTAGCCACACTTCACTCTGTGTACCTTTTAACTTTGCTGATTGTGGTTGGTATCCTGCCACTGTCATAAATCTTAGCTATGAGAACAACTATATATTGAGTCCTGTGAGGCTTCCTATTGAGTCATCAAACCTGAGAATAGTCTTGGAGGTCCCCAACAAAGGCAAAAATTTTACAACAAAGTATTACTAAATTTCAAATATAACATTTAAGCTCTGATTATCTCCATTAATATGATTAAATGCATACGTATTTCAAGTCTGTCTTGTTATTAGATAGAATATTTTATTTGAACTTAGTGACTATTGGCACACTCCATTCATAAAGAATTACTATAAATCTTAGGGACTGCTTTAATCAGATGATGTTTGCTTTTAAACCCAACAAAATCTATAATTTTATTCAGTTCCATAAAAAATAAAATGTTATATCACCATAATCTAGACTATAAACTTTCAGACATTATTGTTCATTGTTTAGATTCTTTTTGTTAGTATGTTTATTTCTTTCCAAAATAAATGTATATACTGTAGTGTAAAAAAATGACTTACAGAAGAAGTGGCACTTTTCAAACAAGAGAAGAAGGTGACATTAAAAATATTGGTTATATTAATGATCTAAAATTCAAAATATTTATTTAATTTTCTGGATAATGCAATTTAGTGGTTGTCAACCAGGAAAAGTTTTACTGGCCAGTGGACAGCTGTAAACATTTAGACATTTTTGGTATAGCGAGTGCTACTGACTTCTAGTGGGTAGAAGTCAGAAATGCTATTGAACATCCTACAATCACAGAAATGTTCTCCCACAACAAAGAGTTATCTAGCCTGAATTGTTAGTAGTGTTGAAGTTAAGAGGATCTGCTCTAATTAAATGGTGTTATGATCAAAAGGAGGCACACAATTGGTAATGTTCATCCTTTTTTCTTTGTACACATTTTTAAAATTTTAGATCTTGATTATTTTGTTTAAGTCTCTCAGTTTCACATAAGAAAACAAGTCTAGCCGGGCTCGCTGGCTCAGCCTGTAATCCTGTGCCTTGGGAGGCTGAGGTGAGTGGATTGCCTGAACCCGTGGGTTCGAGACCCGCCTGGGCAACTTGGCGAGACCTCATCTCTACAATAAATCAAAAAATCAGTCGGGCGTGGTACTGCGAGTCTGTAGTTCCAGCTACTTGGAAGGCTGAGGCGGAAGGATCGCCAGAGCTCAGCAGGTCGAGACTGCAGTGGTCGGGAGCAGCCACTGCACTTCAGTCTGGGTGACAGAGTGAGACTCCAACTCAAAAAAAAAAAAAAAAAAAGAAAAGAAAACAAGTCTAAGTTTGGACAAATAGCTTCTGTATTATCTTTAAATATACTCCTTAATATATACAATTTTCAAACACCTCTGGGAGCAAATATGACTTGTTTTACTTCTACACATGTTTGAAAATATTTTAATCTCTATACTTTGTAAAAAATATAAAAATTCCAAATAGTAACAACTATAGAATGGTAAAATTAGGGAAAATATGCCTTCGTATTAACAAAGAGATAACATAAATGAATAAAATCTGGAATATACACTTTACCATTGGTGCTTGGTTCCCATTCATCCTCTGGAGGAGGACGAAGATCAGGAGGTGATTCCAAGTCCACAATAGGGATTGTCTCTGTCTGCTCTGTGATTTCTTTGACTGGAAATGCAAATATAGTAGTAATACAAAAAGTAAAAAAGACGCTAAAATTATATTTTAACCCAATAGACCATCCAGCTTTCCTAAAGCTAATTAATTGATTGATTATACTTCTGATCTAGCGAGAAAAGAGACATTTCTTTCTGTTAATTACATTTAAAAACACTCTTTCAGATATGTCTGAGAAATATTAAATAAAATATAAGAAAATTAGGTCTCTGCTATAATCATAACTAGCAGTGATGATAAACAAAAAAACCCTAAACATTTTCGCTTGTATTAAAATGGCACAGGACATTTACATTAAAAAAAAATACCTGGAAGTTGTTCAGAGTCTGAAGCAGCTGACATGATGATATGTTGTTATTGTTTTGATGATTACTTTGTCCCAGTGGTGAAGAAGTTTCTGCCAGGACGTTGGCAGGTGAAGGAACTGATAGTTCTGCTTAGTATCCTTCTTGAGTTGATAAGAAACTCAAAGCTAGCCTAATGTGGGGCAGCTACTTAGAGATGCATGAACTAACTTAGGTTAAAAACCACAGAGTAAATGTGAATTGAAAACTGGTATATCTAATAAGCTTGCAGAAATATAAATTTTTTCTATTTTATTAAATTATGGACAAGCCTTTTTATAGCACCTGATTTGTATAGATTATATGCCAGCTCCCTAAAAATAAAAACCTTAATAAGGAAAATCCCCTGTTGTCAAAAATAAACTATAATCGAGTCATGCAGAGTAACAATTTCCATAAGTTAGCATGCAATAAAGAAAAATACAAGGGATAAAGAAAACAAGAGGCTGGACAACCATAGAACAAGGGAAAAATAATATTGGAAATAATAAATAATTTGGCAATCAAAGATGGGTTTAAGGTGAGAGCCTATAAAATTGGCATTTAAAGTTAAAAATCACATATTAAAATCTTTTTGTCCACAGTATTGACAGCTTGGCATAAGGTTACTTGGGATGTCTTCCTCCTCCAATTTTTTTTTTAAAAAAGTTTTATTCATAGAAATATAAAGTTAACAATGATCAAAAATCTATCTTTTGCTAATTATTTGACTCATATCAACAAAGCTTAATACGTTAGTGGGTAGAAATAGGCATCACACATAAACAAAAATAGATATAAGATTCTTTCTCATTGGGGTTATAACCTCATAGAAGCTAAAATATATTTGAGCCAGCCTGGTTGAAACCACACAGCATACCTCAGATATAGGAATTTATCATGAATTTTTAATTCTTCTTTGTTTAGCTCAGATAAATTGGTCTTACTAGAAATCCTAAAAATATCTTTTAATGTATAAAACAAAAGGTAACAGACTAAAAAGATCATTTTAGCTTTACTAAAACTTCAAATATCTCAGTAAAGATGAGTAGAGCAGATGCTTAATCAAAAATACCCTATATCATTGAGTTTTTGCTTATATCGTAATTCATTTTTATTTTGTTTACTTTCTGTTTCAAACTTTTAAAATCTTTTTTCACTAAATTAAAATTGTCATGGGTCAAAATTCATATAACTATAAGTGGGAAGAAGGAAAAAAGTATTAATTATTAATGTCTGAAAATTACTTATAGTAAAATAATTACGAAAATGTATTATATTGACATATATATTACTTAATTCATGGATACATCCCTTCTGTTATAATGAAATAGTCTTACTGTACTAGAGCTTTGTGATAGGATAAACCACTTGGGTATCGTAGTTATATATCTATGTATTTTAAAAAGTTTGGAGTAATGGGAAACTGTCGGGGGTGAGGATGGGATTGGTAGTTGAGGGAAACTGCAAGGAGAGGGAGGGGCATACCTCATCAACAAGGGTACCTGCATAATCAAATGTTTGTATACCTAACCTTGAATTGTACTCCACATCTTTATAATAAAATAATAATAATAATAATAATAATAATAATAATAATAATAATAATAATAAAAAGCGTGAGCCCTGTAAAGAATGAGCTAGAAGGAAGTTTTCATGTTTTGTCACTTAGGAGCAAAAAGCAAGTTGCATAGTAATGTGCACTTATAATAATTAATCAGCAAAGGGGGGGAAAGGAGGATAAGGAAGAAAAGAAAGAGTAAGAAAAAGAAAAACAACAAGAACAAGAAGAAACAATACATGAAAATGTGTTTATTTGATTCATATGAGTATAGAAAATTATTTATATCAGTCATCATAAGCAAGTGGGACTATAAGGGAGAGGAAATGTTTATTAATGTTTGTTTCATTGTTAGACCTCATATTATATACATGCATTACACATATTTTAAAAGAAATTCTAATAGAGAGAGGGAAGTAAAAGCAAATATAATGACTCAACAAAAGAAACATTTAGGAGTATGTTGCCAGCAAATTATCTTCAAGATAGAGCAGTGTTATAGTTGAGAATCAGAAATACTAGAAACAATATGTGTTTGTAAATAGGTAACTGGTAACTTCTCTATTAAAATTATAAAATACTATGCATTCAATATAATTACTTTACTGAATTTTATGACTTAGAGATATATTCATGTAAGTAAACTGATGAAATAAAAAAACCAAGTAAAATAAAGAAATGTGTGTAACTTAGAATTATAAGAAGATACAAAGGAAATTAACATGTACACTTTAAAATGTTGACACTAGTTTACTCTGGTTAATATGTTGTGCTGGTGCTTCCAGTTTTCTTTGCACTTTTATGTCTTTTAAAAAATTTTCCTTAAGGAATATGCTTTATATTTGTGAGAACATAAAACAAGAAATATTACTTAAATTTGTTAAATAAAATACAAAATCAGCGATCTCATTTTTTCACCGGTCTTCATTTCTCTTGTTGTACATATTTTTGTGAACAACATGATATTTTGAAAAATGTGTGTATTGTAGGTTGGCTAAGTTGAACTAGACAATATATGCATTATCTCACATACTTGTCATTTTTTTTGTGGCGAGAACACTTAAAATCTATTCTCAGCAATTTTTAAGAATTCACATTTTTTAACTATAGTAAGTATAATGTACAATAGTTCTTTTGAAATTATTTCTTTTGTCTAACTGAAATTATGTATCCTTTGACCAACACCTCTCTCTTATGGTTTGAATTTATGTGATCCTCCAAAATTCATGTGTTGGATATTAAACCCCAAGGTGATGGTATTAAGAGATAGTACGTTTGGGAAGGGATTAGGCCATGAGGGCTCCACCTTCATAAATGGGATTAATGTCCTTATAAAAGGAAGCTTCAGAGTGCTGCATGGGCAATCCATCCCTTCTGCCATGTGAGGATACAGAAAGAGGGAAGCTTATGAGTAACGGTTTTTCACCAGACCCTGAATCTGCCAGCACTTTGATCTTAAACTTCCCAGAATTGAGAACTTATGAGAACTTATGAGAACTTAAGAGAACTTGTGAGAAAATAAGTTTCTGTTCTTTATAAATTACCCGGCTTCAGGTATTTTGTTAAAGCAGCACAAATGAACTAACAAAGAAATTCGTGCCAAGAAACGGGCTGCTGCTGTAATAAATACCTAAAATGTGGAAGTAGATTTGGAACTGGGTAGTGGGTAGAGGCTGGACGTGTTTGAAAGTGAATCTAGAAAAATACTTAAATTGTAGTGCACAGAGTGTTAGGAGTGATTCTAGAGTGGGAGTTAAGAAGAGAGGGAGAGCAGTAGATAAAGTCTGTATTTGCTCAGAAATTATTTAAGTGGTTGTGATCAGAATGCTGGTGAACATATGGATGGTAAAGGTCATTCTGATAAAGACTTAGACAAAAACATGAAACAAGGTATTAGAAACTGGAGGCTAGGCTGTCCTTGTTATAAGTGGCAAGAACTTGGCTGAATTTTGTCTGTGTCCCAGAGCTTTGTGAAATGCAGAACTTACAAGCTATGGATATGTTTATTTAGGAGAAGATATTTCTCTTTTTTTTTTTTTTGAGTGGGAATCTCACTCTGTTGCCCAGGCTGGAGTGAGATGACACGTTCACGGCCACCCCAGCGTCGACTTGAAGGGCTCAGGCGATCCTTCCACCTCAGCCTTCCAAGGAGCAGGAACTACAGGCATACGCTACCTTGCAGCTAATTTTTTGATATGTTGTAGAGATGAAGTCTCACCAAGTTGCACAGGCTGGTCTTAAACCCCTGGGCTCAGGCAATCCTCACACCTCTGCCTCTCAAAGTGCTGGGATTAAAGGCTTGAGCCACAGTGCCTGGCCAGAAGATATTTCTTTTTTTCCAGAACCATCCTGAAGTTTATTTATTTATTTTCCTCTTTTAATTTTTATTTAAAATTGTGGGGTACAATTCAGGGCTATGTATACAAATATTCATCGTGCAGTTACCCTTATCGATGAGGCATGCCCCCCCCTTCCCCAGGCAAATATCGACTACTGTCAATCCCACCTCCCCACCCCCCCAACTCCCCTCCCAGCAGTTTCCCGCCACTTTCAATCCTTTTCTTACAGTAATATGGTAGTTGTTTAATGTCCACTTATGAGTGAGAATATACGATACTTAGCTCTTTTTTTCTGTGAGAGATCACTCGGTATTATAAACTCTAATTCCATCCAGGTTGCTGAGAAGTTCATGATTTTGTTCTTTATGGCTGTGTAGTATTCCGTTGTGTATATATACCACATTTTTTGATCCAATCCTCTTTTGATGGGCAGCATGGTTGGTTCCATGTTCTTGCTATTGTAACAATGCTGCTATATTTCTTTTTTTTCTAATGCATATTTTGTATTTTAAAATTGTGAGTTACAGTTAAGGGTTAGGTGTACAAATATGCATGTGTAGGTACCCTTGTTTATGAGGTGTGCCCCCCATCCCCAGACAGACATTGACTACCGTTAATCCCACCTCCCTTCCCCTTCCTGCTCCCCCCATAGTTTCCCAGCACTATCAATCCTTTTCTTATAGTATTACGATAGTTGTTCAAGGTCCACTTATGAGTGAGAACATGTGATACTCAGCTCTTTGTTTCTGTGAGAGATCACTCAGTATTATAAACTCTAATTCCATCCAGGTTACTGCGAAATTCATGATTTTGTTCTTTTTCATGGTTGCATAATATTCCATCGTGTATATGTACCACATTTTAAAAATCCAGTCCTCTTTTGATGGACAGCATGGTTGGTTCCATGATCTTGCTATTGTGAACAATGCTGCGATAAACATATGTGTGCAAAACCTGAAATGCACGGGTCATAAGAGATAGGATAGACAAGTGGGACCTCATTAAACTGACAAGCTTCTGCAAAGCCAAAAAAACCATCAAGAGAGCAGGGAGACAGCCCACAGACTGGGAAAAAGTATTTCCAACTCCATGCTGCTATATTTCTAAGCATAGTGTCCTGGGTGCTGCATGGTGTCTCTTGACTACTTATAAGATGCAAGGGGAAGGAAAAGGATTAAAGACAGAATGTATCACTAAAAAGAAAGCAGAATTTACAGATTCAGAAAATTATCAGCCTGGCTATGTAAACAATAAAAATATGTGTTCAAGAGACAATTCCAGGGGTGTGGCCAAGTGAATTCTTGATAAGGAGATTAGTGTGTATATAAGGAAGTCAGGTGCTACTCAAGAAGACAGTGACATCAAAGGCATTTTGAAGAACTTTGAGACTTCCACCTCTGTCACTGACCCAGAGTGGTTTTAAGAGCGGGGCCTTGGGTGTCGTTGGGAACTTGGGGTTTGCTGCCCAGCACACCCTCAAGTCTCAGCTCTGTGTATTCTGGCATGACACTCCTAGGTTGCCCTAGCCATGGCTCAAGTGAGCCTAGGTGTAACTCAGGTCACCCCTCAGGAAGGCATAAGCTGTAAGTCTTGGTGATATCCTCACAGTGCCAACTCTGCAGGCACACTGTGCAAGAGCTGTGGAGGTCTGGCTACCCTGACCTAGATTTCAATGGATGCTTTGGAAAGCCTCAGGACCAAGGCAAAGAACTGTCTCAAGGATGGGACCAGCACAGAGGGACTCCACTAGAGCAATGCCTAGTGGAGCCATAGTGGAAGGGTCACCTCTGAAGCTCCAGACCTATAGAGCCACCAACGTGCAAACCTGACTATTAAGCCACAGGTATCTGTCTCCAACCCCCAGAGAGCTGCTGTATGGACTCTGCCCAGCAAAGTCATGAAGGTGGGACATTCAAGGGCAGAATATTACGTTGAAGAAGATTATTTGAGAACATTACAATTCAATGTTTGCCCCATTGGATTTTGGATTTGGTCAGGACTTGTGACTTTTTTCTTCTTTTCTATTTCCATATTTTTGAATGGGATTGTCTATGTTATGCCTACCCCGTCATTGTATTTTGGCAGCAAATACTTTGCTTGATTTCATAGGCTCAGAGCTAGATGAGAACTTGACTGAGAATGAATTGTACCTTTTGTATCAGTCATATCTTATATAGGTGACATTTAGGTGATATTTAGGTGATACTCTGTCTTTAAACTTTCGAATTCATGCTGGAATAAGTTAAGACATGTGAAGCTATTGGAATTAAATGAATCTATTTTGCATGTGGGAAGGACATAGATTTGGGGGATCAGATGGAATGCTATGATTTGAATATATCTATCCCTCCAAAATTTGTGTGTTGTAGATTAATTCCAAGGTGGTGGTATTAAGTAGAATCTTTGGGAAATGATTAGCCATGAGAACTCTACTCTCATGAATGGAATTCAGGTTTTTATGAAAGAGACTTCAGAGCACTTCCTCTCCCTTCCATCTCTTCTGCCATGTAAGGACACCGTATTTGTCTGTCTTCCCCATCTGCCATCTGAAAGCATAGGAAGAACACATCATATGAAGAACAGGCTTTCACAGGACAGCACGACCCCCAGCACCTTGATCTTGGACTTTCCAGCTTCCATAACTGTGAGAAAATAAGCTTCTCTTGTTTATAAATTATCCAGTCTCAGATATTTTGTTAAATCAGCACAAATGGGCCAAAACACTACCAACCCCTTAAACAAGTTGCTAACTTTATTTACAGTTGTACAGTTTTACAGTTTATTTAATTCTAACACCATTCACTCCTATAACCTTCACCTCTTTGCAACATAGGTAAAGAGAAAAACTGCTTCAAAATTGTTCTCATACCATTGTTACTATAATTAAGGATGGTTCTATATTAACATATTTTCATAACTAATTAGTGTGTCTTAGATTGCCTTAAGAATCTTGATTATAAAATGCAAAATGGATTATGCTTTGTAAATTAGTTAATTTGCATGCAGATTTTTGCAGAGATCCATAGCCAAAAAACAAAACAACAGTGTTATAGACATTAGGAAAGAAGAGAGAGCTAAAAATCAGCAATTCAATAATCTGTAGGAAATTAGAACAAAAAGCATAAATTATATTCAAAGTAAGTAGAAAAAAAATAAGAAAAATTAGAGCAGAGATAAGTGAAATTAAAAACAAAAATATCAATAAATCCAAAAGTTGTTATTTGAAAAGATAAATAAAATTGATAAAGCTGTAGTCCAGCTAAGAAAATATAAAGACAAAAAACACAAATTACTAATACAAGTTGTATATTTCTTAACCAAAGTGCATGGAATCAGGAGTTTTTGAATATCAATTTTTAAATTGTGGAATATTTGCATATACATAGTGAGATATCTTGGGATAGTACCCAAGTAGAAACACAAAATTTATTGTTTATGCTTTATATATACCTTATACACATAATCTGAAAGTAATTATACATATTAGTTTTACATTAGACTTAAGTTTTTGCCAAATACTTATCTGTGAAATTTTTCACCTGTGGCATTATGTTGGCACCACAAATGTTTTGGATTAGGTACATTTTGAATTTCAGACGTTTTGAGTCAGGTCCTCAATCTTTATATGAAGTGAAAGAGGATATATCACTACTGATGCCATGGACATTAAAATGATGATAAATACTATTAAAAACTTTATACCCACAAATTTGATAATCTAGGTAAAAAGGGCTACTTCCTGAATGACACAATTGGCAAAACTCACACAAGAAGGAAAAAAATCTGAGTAGTCATATACATATTAAAGAAATTTAATTAACAACAACCATCCAAAATAGAAAGCATTAAGCCCAAATAAGTTCATTGATGAATTCTACCATATATTTAAGGAAGAAATTATATCAATTTTCTATAAACTTTTTAAGAATATAGAAACACTTCCTAACTAATTTTATAAGGTCTGAATTACCTCAATACCAAAACCAAATATAGACATTGAAAGTGGAAAAAACAAAATAACGCCCCTTCCAAAAAACCAAAAAACTACAGACCAATATCTCTCATTAACATACATGAAAAAAATCCTAAACACAATTAGCAATAAAATTTAACAATGTATCACAAATTTATAGAAATCCTGAACAGATCAGTAATGAGTGGCAAGATTGAATTAGCACCCCCCCCAAAAAAAAACAACCAAACCAAACAAACAAACAAAAGGCCTCCAACAAAATAAAATCCCAGGACTACATAGGTTTACAGATACATTTTATCCAATGTATAAAGAAGAATTGTTA
The DNA here is from genome assembly GCA_963574415.1 of Tarsius wallacei. Classification (NCBI taxonomy): domain Eukaryota; kingdom Metazoa; phylum Chordata; class Mammalia; order Primates; family Tarsiidae; genus Tarsius; species Tarsius wallacei. The sequence goes on from CAUYQG010053803.1 coordinate 69,170, forward strand.
ATAATCTTTCTGACTCTGTTCCAAAAAAAAAACGAGGAGGAGCAGTTCTCCTTGACACATTTTATAAAGCCAATATTGTCCAGATTACCAAACCAGACAATGACACAACAAAAAAAGACAACTACAAACCAATATCCTTAATGAACACAGATACAAAATTCTTCAAGAAAAAAAGGTAACAAAACAAATTCAATAACACATAAAAAATATAATACACTATGATAAGGAAGATTTTATTCCAGGGATGCAAGGGTGGCTCACATGTGAAAATCACTGAATATAATACATCCCATCAACAGAGTGAAGAAATAAAACTATAGGATCATCTCGATAGAGCCATCAAAAGGCTTTCATAAAATCCAGCAACCCTTCATGATAAAAACCCCAACAAACAGGTATAGGAGGAGCATATCTTAAAAAAAAAAAAAAATGGCCATTTTCGGCAAACTAAGAGCCAACATAATGTTAAACAGTGAAAATGTGAAAGCATTTCCTCTAAGAATAAGAACAAGACAAAGATATCCACTTTTACCTTTCCTACTCAACATAATACTGAAAGTTCCAGACAGAACAATGAGGCAGGAAAAATAAATAAAAGGCATCCAAATAGAAAAAGAAGGTCAATTTATCGGACAATATAATTATTACTAGAATACAATAAAGATCTCAGCAAGATACAAAATCAACATTGAAAAATTGGGAGCATTTCTATATGCCGATAGTGATCAAATTGAGAAACAAATCAATAAGACAATCTAATTTAAAATAATTAAAATAAAATAGGTGGAAATGTATTTAACCAAAGTGGTGAAAGATCTTTTTTTAAAAAAGCAGATGACATAAACAAATGAAAAAATATCCTATGCATATAACCATAAGAATTAATGTTGTAATGTTTATATTGCTCAAAGCAAGCTACATAGTCAATGCAATTCCTGTAAAGATACCAGTGCATCTTTCACAGAATTAGGATGAGCAACTATAAAACTCAAATAGATCCATAAGAGGGTCTTGAATAGCCAAAGTAGTCTTAAGCAAAAAGAACAAAGCTGAGGCGTTACATTTATCAGACATCAAATTGTATTATAAGGTTATAGTAACCAAGGCAGCATGGTACTGGTATAAAAATAGACACACAGATCAATGGAACAAAATAGAAATGTCAGAAATAAAGCTACATATCTACAAACAACTTATCTTTGACAATGGCAACGAAATCACACACTAGGGAAAGAACAAACTTTTCAATACACGATGCTGGGAAAATTGAATTGTCATAGGTAGAATAAAACTGAATCCCTATCTCTCACCATGTACAAGAATTAACTCAAGATGAATTAAAGACATAAATGTAATACCTGAAACAATTAATATACTAGAGGAAAACCTAGAAAAAACTCCTCTACACAACGGTCTGCACAAAGAATTTGCAACTAAGACCTCAAAAGCACAAGCAACAAAAACCACAACAACAACAAAAAACAGACCAGCCGGGCTCGGTGGCTCAGTGGCCACTGCACTCCAGTCTGGGTGACAGAGTGAGACTCCAACTCAAAAAAAAAAAAAATAGACCAATGGTACATAATTAAAGTAAAAAGCTTCTGTACAGTAACATAAATAATCAAGTGAACAAACTGTGGAATAGAAGAAAATATTTGCAAACTATGCAACCAACTGGAGACTAATTTACAGAATTTACAAAGAACTCAAACAAATCAGCACAACAACAAAACTAAATTATTGCATTAAAAAGTGGGCATGGGATAATGAACAAACATTTTCCAAAACAAGACAAAAAAATGGTAGCAAGTATATTTTTAAAATGCTCACTATCTTAAATCATCAGAGAATTGCCAATTAAGGCCATAAAGAAATCATCTCACACCTGTCAGAATGGAATGGCTATTCAAAAGTTAAAAAATAACAGTGTTGGTGAGAATGCAGTGAAAAGGGAACCATTATAAACTGTTGATGACAATGTAAATTAATGAAACCACTATGAAAAACAGTATGAAGATATTTCAAAGGATAAAACAAATAGAAATAACATTTGATCCAGCAATTTCACTACTCAATCTCTACCCAAAGGAAAAGAAATCATCACATCAAAAAAAAAAACAAAAAAAAAACCCCCCAAAAAACCCCTGCACTTTTATGTTTATTGGAGCACTATTCACAATAACAAAAACATGAAATCAACCTAAGTGTCCATCAATAGATGATTGAATAAAGAAAATGTGATATATATACACAATAGAACATTATTCAGCTATGAGAAAGAATAAAATTATGACTTTTGCAGCAATGTGGATAAAATTGGAGACCATTATTTTAAGTGAAAATTCTGAAACAGAAAATCAAATATAGCATGTTCTCACTTATAAGTGGGAAGTAAAAACTTGTACACATGGACATAGAATTTGAATGGTAGACATTGAAGACTCAGAATGGTGGGAGGGTAGGAGTGAGAAGGGTGATGAAAAATTACTTAATGGGTACAATGCACATTATTCAGGTGACAGATGCACAAAAGCCCACATTTCACTATTATGCAATATATCCATTCAACATAATTGCACTTGTATGCCTTAAATTTATAATAATATATATTAAAATAAAAAAACAGAATATACAACACAATTAAGTGGTATATATTGGAGGTATGCAAGTCTGAATCAATATACAAAAAATGATTAATGCATCATCAACAGGCTAAAGAAAAGTCACATGAACATGTCAATAGATGCAGAAAAAGAATTTGACAAAATCAAGCAGCCATTTATAATAAAAACTCTATGTAAAATAGGAATGGGGTGAACTTCTTCAATTTAGTACAGATTATATACAAAAAATCTACAGTTAATGCCATATTTAGTGATGAGAAGTTCAAAACTTTACACTAATATCTAGAACAAGAAAAGATGTTTTTTTTATCACCACTCTTTTTTATTTTTTAGGACGTCAATACTTTATTTTTTAAATTATTATTTACTTCACTAGCATCAGAGGATACAAATGGTTTTTGATCTGAGCTATACCCACCACTCTCATCTGTATATATTGAACCTGACAGTCACTACTGATTTTAACATTGTGCTTGATGTTTTGACAGTGCAATAGACAAGGAAAAGACATACAAAGTATATAGATTGGAAAGAAAGAAACTATTTGTTTGCAGATGACATGATCTTTTGTGTAGAAAATCCAAAAAAAAAAAAAAAAGAAAAAAAGAAAAAAAAACACATTAGCCTAGTAAGTGATTATAGATGTTTGCAGGATGGAAAATATTAACAATATAACTTATATAGTAAGCTTTCCATAGTTACTGTTTCTGCATCTTTGGATTCAATCAACCACAGATCAAAATTTTTAAAAAAATATATATATTTGCATCTGCATGGAACACATACAGACTTTTTTCCTTGTCATCATTTCCTAAGCAATACAGTATAACAAATATTTACATAGTATCTACATTGTACTAGGTATTATAAGTAATCTAGAGATGATTTTAAATTTACAGAAAAATGTACATAGGCTATACACAAATGCTAAACCACTTTTATAATGGGTCTATGCATCCATGAATTTTAATATCCATGGAGTATCCTGGAACCAGTCCCGCATGAATATCAAGGAAAAAAAAAGTGTATATGTATATATATATATGTGTGTGTGTGTGTGTGTGTGTGTGTGTGTGTGTGTGGTATTTTTTGAATTTCAAATTTCGCTGGTTTATGGATGTTATATACAAAAGTAATTGACATATATATGCCAGTATATATGACTATATATAGTTATATATATGTCAATATAGTATGTCATATATAATTATATATAGTTATATATATAGTCATATATATGTCAATTGCTTTTGAATAGACAAATAAATCAATGAAACAGAATAGACACCCCAGAACTAAACCCACATAATATAATCAGTTAACCTTTGACAAAGAAGCAAAGGCAATTGAATAGAGAAAAGAAAGCATTTTCAGCAAATGGTGCTGGAGCAACATGATATCCACATGCAAAAAGAATGAATGTAGAGACAGATTTCATGCTCTTCACAAAAATTAACTCAAAAATGAATCACAGACCTAATTGTAAAATGTGCAATTATAAATATCTGGGAACATAACACAGAAAAAACCTAGATGATCTTGAGTGTGGCAGTGACTTTTTATATACATCAAAGACCCACATGATCATTAAATAAATAATTGATAAGCTGGGCTTCATTAAAATTAAAAAGTTCTGCTATTTGGAAGTCAGTCAAAAGAATAAGAAGACAAACCATAAACTGGGAGAAATAATTGAAAAAGACACCTCTAACAAATATTGAAAGAACTATTTAAAAAAATTGTAAATATATTTATGCAGTGAAAAGTGATATCATGATATATGTATATACAATACACTATAGATAACTATAGTCATCATCCTGTGTAAAAGGTCTCACATTTTTTTCCTTGTCTAGCTAAAACTTTGTAGCCTTTAACCAATATGCTGCTACTTAAATAAATTTGGAGCGCATTATACTAAAATAATCCAAGCATAGAAAAACAAATATTGTATGTTTTCACATTTAAGTGGATTCTAAAATAAAGAATTTGTAAATCTTAACAACAGCAACAACAACAACAACAACAGATTTAAAAATAGGCTGAAAGCCTTAAGAGGCACAACACAAAAAATATATGCAGATGCCTAAGCAAACAAATAGAAAGATACTTAACATTATAAATAATCAGCAATATGCAAAATAAAATAATAATGAAATACGAATAAGCAGTTAATAGTATGGCCAAAATTTGAAACACTGACAACACCAAATGCAGACAAGAATGTAGAGTGACAGAGACTCTCACTCATTGCTGGTGGGAATGCAAAATAGTGCAGTCTTTTTGAAAGACATGTTGTCAAGGTGGCAGAGGCAAGATGGCAATGAAACAGGTTGGAGAGTAAGAGTCTCCACAAAGTGAGTGTCCATAAAGATTCTCTGTGTGACTGGCTGTAAGTCAGTGGATGAGTGAAAGTCATCTGAGGGGACACTCAGGGTCATGCACCCGGGGTTCTCCTCTGGAGGTGACTGATACCCACTACTATCCTGAGATTGGAGTCCCTGGCATGCAGGACCATCTGCCATTCTTGGGGCTCTCTTGAGGGGAGGCAGCAGAGAACAGCAGCTCCTTACCACCTGGCACCTGGCCCACATCATCACCTGTGGGCAGCAGATTAGGCATGAACAGGAGGAACCATGGAGAAGGCAGGGTGTGGAAATCTGGAACAGAGTCCTGCCACCAGTGCTGAGACACCAACTGGTCCCTCTTCTCAGTCCCAGGACCAGGCAGATACCTGCATTGCCCCACCCAGCTCTGTCCAGCCTCCAACCTGGGACTCAGAGGCCATATTCTCAAAAGACTCAGAGAGACAAATACCCCTCTCACATGCTGAAATAGGCACAGACACATGAGATCTGGGTGGGAGATTTTACAGCAGTGGCAGCAAGTCAGGTGAGTCCATAGCTGATTCATCCTCCTCCCACAGTAGTCTGTGGGACATCTGACCCACACTGAGAGCAATACTATTAGCCTACACTGAGAGTGGAGTGGAGAGGCTGAATACCTTTTGCTCCTTAACACAGTGGTGGCAGCTGAAAGAAAACTGTAGTTACAGAAATGGCCATAGAGTGTTTCCTTGTTTTGCTTTTTGTTTGTTTGTTTGTTTTAGTTGTTGCTTTTTCCTTCTCTTTTTCTCTTTTTGTTTACATTTTCATACTTGCTTTGTTTCTGTTATTTTAACTTTTTTTTTTTAAGATTTTCAGTTTGTGTATGGGTATATTTGAGGGAAAGAACATCAACAGAGGTGTTTTTGTTTATATGATTGTTTTTTTTCTCTCTGTTTGTTTCTCTATTTATTTATTAGTTTGCATGCCTGTCAGTTTTCCCTCTTCTTCTCTACACCTTCCTTTCATCCTCCTCCTTCCTTTTTCCATTCTTTTCCTTTTTCTTATCTCATTTTGCTTTCAGAGGACAAATATACATGGTCACTGCATAAAGTGATTCTAAGGCAGTGGGAAGAAGGTCCTAGGGGCCCACAAACATGTCAGCTGATATTGGTATCTGCAGTTAGCTTCTGAGTCAGAGATCCCCTTTAATTAAAACTCAAAACTGCAAAAAGCACAGCCCCCCCACCCCCAGTCCAGTCCAGCTTCATAATTGAACAAAGCTAGAGGATCTACATAAGGAAGACTAGGAGACTGAGCAAAGAGAAGTAAAAGCTATCTCCCCATCACTGAACAACAGAATTAAATGAGAGATTAAAAATGGGGAAGAAAACCTACACAAATGAAGAAAAATCAACAGAAGACTATGAGTGTCACACAGACCCCTGGGAGGACAACCATTGAGAATACAGACTTCAGAACTCAAACAAAGAAGAGCCCCCAAAATGACTGGTCTCAAGCCACAAATCCGATACCAAGATATTAATAGAGAGAATAAATAGAAATGATAAGAGGAAAGAATGAAGGAGTTGACAACTGAAATAACAGCAATAAAGAATACAGTGACTGAAATAAATAACAAACTGATAAGCATGGGCAGCAGAATTAACCAAGCAGATGAAAGAATCTCAGAGTTAGAGGTCCAAGTATGGAACTAACCCAAACTATTAAAAATATAGAAAAGAAACTTAAAAAGACAGAACAAAACTGCCAAGAGATGAGCGATTATATCAAGAGGCTGAGACTAAGAATAATTATAATCTCTGAGGCATACAGAGAGACATAGACCAAACATTCCATGAAATTAACCAAGAAAATTTCCCTCATCTCATCAGTGATGCAACCATTCAAACACAAGAGATTCAGAGAACCCCTGAAAGACAACAAATGAGAAGACCAACTCCTAGACACATAGTAATTTTCTTACACAAAGTAGGTATTAAAGAAAAAATTCTAAAGGCAACAAGAGAGAAAAGTCAGGCTACCTACAAGGGAAGGCCATTAAGAATAACAGCAGACTTATCTACAGAAACACTTCAGGCTAAGAGAGATTGGAGTCCAATCTTCAAAGTTCTCAAGGATAAACAATTTCAGTCAAGAATTACCTACCCAGCTAAGCTGTTTCTTCAGTGATGGATAATTAAAATCTTTCCCAGACATTCAATCTCTAAGAGTTTAGGCTGCCTCCAAACCAGCTCTACAAGAAACACTTAAAAAACTATTAGATACAGAGGAAAGGAAAAAAAAAAAAGAATGACAATGCTCTTTCCAACAATGCAAGAAAGAGATTGAAAACACAAACAAATCAACCCCCAAATCAAAACAAGGATGACAAACAAATAAACAAACAGCAGCAACAACAAAAAACTGTATAAGAGACTCATGACAGGAATAAACTCTCACATCTCTATAATTAGCCCGAATGTGTACAGACTAAGTGCACCTCTGAAAAGACATAGAATGACAAATTGGATAAAATATCAAGATGCAACAATATGTTGTCTTCAGGAGACTCATCTCATCTGAAAGGACACTCACAGACTACAAGTAAGAGGATGGAAAACAAATTTTCAGGCAAATGGAACACAAAACAAAGCAGGAGTTGCAATATTAATATTAGACAAAATACCCTTTAAGCTGTTAAAAATTAAAAAGATATAGATGGTCACTACATAATGGTAAAAGATTCAGTCCATCAACAAGAAATATCCATCCTAAACATCTACACACCTAACATATGAGCATCAACTTTCATAAAGCAGCTTCTATGTACACTAAAAAACTATCAAAGCTGTGACTTAAGTACCTCACTAACAACCCTAGACAGATCATCAGGACAAAAAATCTACAAGGAGATCTGGAACCTCAATATGAATCTTGACCAAATGGACTTAATTGATATCTATAGAATACTCCACCTAACAACCATGGAATAAGGATTCTACTAATTGCCACATGGAATGTACTCTAAGTTCGACCACATCATTGGCCAGAAATCAAGCATAAACAAATTCCATAAGATTGAAATGCTGCTATGCACCTTCTCACACCACAGTTGAATAAAAATAAATATCAATACCAACAAAGTTTCCCCCAAACATAAAAAGATATGAACACTAAACAGCATGATTCTGAATAACTCCTAGAGCATAATTCTGAATAACTCCTTCAAAAAAGAAATTAAAAGTTTCCTGAAACAAATGAAAATGAAAAAACATCTTATCAAAATCTCTGGGATGCTATGAAATCAGTCCTAAGAGGTGAGCCCATATCTCTATGAACACACATGAAGAAAATGGAAAGATCACAAGTTAACAGCCTAACAAATCACCTAAAGAAGTTGGAAAAGCAAGACCACCAAAACCTTAACTTTAGCAGAAGAATCCAGATCACCAAAATAAAAGCTCAAACTTGGGACATAGAAGGCAAAAATATAATACTAAATATTAATTAAACCAAATGCTAGTTTTTTGAAAGGATTAACAAAATTGATGAACCCCTAGCTAGACTGACCAAGAAAAAGGTAGAGAAAGTCCAAATAAACACAATCAGAAATGCAAAAAATCAAGACACAACTGACCCAAATAAATACAAAAATTTGCCAGAGATTACTGTGTACAATAGTATGGACACAAACTTGAAAACGTAAATGAAATGGAGGATTTTCTGACATCACACAACCTCCCCAGGTTGAAACTAGAAGAAATCGAGACCCTAAACAGAACAATAACAACCCAGGAAATTGACTATGTCATAAGAACAATACCTTCAAAAAAAAAAAAAAGGCGCTATACCAGATATCTTTTCAGCAGAATTTTACAAAACACACAAGGAGGAACCGATACCAATCCTATTGAAAGTGTTCCAGGCAACAAAGAAAGATGAAACTCTCCCCAATCATTATAGTAAGCTAACATCATGTTGAGACACAAACCAGGAAAAAAAATCGAACAAAGAAAGAGAACCATGGATCAGTATCCTTGAGGAACATAGATGCTAAAATTCTCAACAAGATTCTAGCAAACCGGAGCCAACAAAACATCTCAAAAATAATCCACTATGGCCAAGTAGGCTTCATCCCTGGGATGAAAGGCTGGGTCAACATCTGCAAGACCACAAATGTAATTAAATACATCAACAGATGTAAAGACAAAAACCTCATGATTATATCGTTAGACACAGAAAAAGTTTTCAATAAAATCCAATACCTCTTCTTGATAAAAACTCTCTAACATCTAGGCATAGACAGAACATACCTCAAAATAGTAAGAGCCATCTATGAGCCATCTATGAGAAACCCACAGTCAACATACTGCTAAACAGACAGAAATTGGAATCATTTCCCCTGAAACCTGGAACAAGACAAGGATGCCCCTTCTCACCCCTCCTATTCAACATAGTATTGGAAGTCCTAGCTAGAACAATCAGAAAGAGAAGGAAATCAGGAATATGCAAATAGGAAAAGAGGAAGTCAAGTTATCCCTCTTTGCAGACAACATGATTCTATAACTCAAAAACCCAAGAGAATCTGTCAAAAAACTTCTTGCACTGATAAAGGAATTTGGTGAAATCTCAGGGTATAAAGTAAACATGCAAAAGACAATCGCATTTCTATATACCAACAATAAAGAAACAAAAGCCTAAATCAGAAGCACAATCCTATTCACAATAGCCACAAAAAAAATGAGATACCTTGGCATCTTCCTAAGCGGAGATGTCAAAGGCATTTATAATGAAGACTGTAAAACACTGCTCAAAGAAATCAAAGATGACACAAACAAATAAACAAATAGAAAAATATTCCATGCTCATGGATTGGAAGAATCAACATTGTTAAGATGTCCATCCTACCCAAGGCAGTCTATATTATTTAACGCAATTCTCATTAAATTGCCAGCAGCATTCTTCTCAGACCTGGAAGTGACAATACAGGAATTTATATGGAAAAAAATATGATCATAAAATCCAAAACAGTTCTCAGCAAGAAAACAAACAAACAAACAAACAAAAAACCCAACAAAACAACAACAACAACAACAAAAACAAAGTGGGGGTTATCACTTTCCCAGACTTTAAACTTTATTATAAAGCTACAATAATCAAAACAACCTGGTATTAGTACACGAAAAGGCATATAGACCAATGGAGCAGGTTGGAGATTCCAGAAGCAAAACTTCAATTTCTCAACCAACTCATCTTTGACAAATTCTCCACCACCAACCACTGGGAAGAGGATAACCTATTCAGTAAGTGGTGCTGGAAAAACTGGCTGACCACATGCAGAAGAAGATTAAAACAAGACCCCTACCTATCACTATACACAAAAATCAACACTGAATGGATCAAAAACCTAAACATAAAACCTCAAACTATAACAACCTTAGAAAATACAGGAGACATCCTTATGTAAATTGGAACTGGCAGTCAATTCCTAATCAATATTCCAAGTTCCCATGCCATAAGAGATAAGATAAACAAGTAAGATCTCATCAAACTGACAAGCTTCTGCAAAGCCAAAGAAACCATCAAGAGAGTGGGGAATAGCCCACAGGTGGAAAAAATGTTTGCCACATGTACATCTGACAAAGGCCTAACATCTAGCTTCTACAAGGAACTCAAAGGTGCCAAAAAGGAAAACCAAACAGCTCATTACAAAGTGGGCAAAAGATATGAATACACACTTCTCAAAAGAAGACAAAATGAGCAGCCAACAGATACATGAAAAAATGCTCAGCCTCATTAGTCATCAAGGAAATGCAAATTAAAGCTAGAATGAGATATCACCTAATTCTTGTCAGGATGGCCACCATCAGTAACTCAAAAAACAACAGATGCTAGAGAGGATGTGGGGAATAGGGAATATTTCTACACATGGATGGGAGTGTAAACTAGTACAACCTCTGTGGAAAACAGTGTGACGATTTCTAAAAGATCTAAAAGTCAATTCTCCATACCACCTCGCAATCCCCCTATTGGGAATATACCTGGAGGAATCAGATCACTCTATGGAAAAGATACCTGCACACACATGTTTATTGTAGCATTATTTACAATAGCAAACACATGGAACCAACCATGCTGCCCATTGAAAGAGGACTGGCTAAAAAAATGTGGTACCTATATGCGATGGAATATTGTGCAGCCAGAAAGAAAGACAAAATTATGAACTTTGCAGCAACTTGGATGGACTTATATTCTATAACACTGAGTGATGTATCATAGAAACAAAGAACTATCAAATGTTCTCACTCATAAGCAGACCTTGAACAATTATTATAATGCTATAAGAAAGGGATTGAAAGTAATGGAAAACTGCCGGGGGTGGGGGTGGGATTGGCAGTAGTGGGAAACTTCCAGGGGAGAGAAGGGTACACCTCATTTGTGTACCTAACCCTGAATCGTACTCCACGTCTTTAAAATAAAAAAAATTTAAAAATTTGTCAATATATTACAAAACTAAACATAATTTTACCATATAATCAAGCCATCATGTTTTATGATATTTATTGAAAGGAGTTGAAAATTTATGTCCACAGAAAAACATGCACACATGAATTTATATAGATTTATGAATGATTTTCAAAACTCAGAGGCAACTAAGATGTCCTTCAGTTGGTGAATGGATAAAATTGTACCTCCAAACAATAGATTATTTAGTACTAAAAAATAAATAAGCTATCAAACCATGAGCAGAGATGGAGCATATTTAAATGCACATCACTAAGTGAACAAAGTTAGTCTGAAAATGCTACATACTGCATGATTCTAGAAAAGGCAAAACTATGGAGTCAATAAAAATATCAGTTTTTAACCAAGGATTGGAGGAGAGGTAGAGATGAATAGTTGAAACACAGAGGATTTTTAGGACAGAGAAACTACTCTTTATGATACTATAATGATGGAAATATGTCATAATACATGGCACTCAGAGAGTGTAAAGCCCCAAAAGCAAGCCCTAAATTGTGAACTTTGGATGTTAATAATGTGTCAATGTAGGTTCATAAATTATAACAAATGTACCAGTCTGGTGGGGGATGTTTATAATGGAGGAGAAAATGTGTGTGAGGGTACAAGACATATATAAAATCTTTACCTAACACTCAGTTTTGCTAAAAACCCTCTAAAAATTAAAGTTTATTTTTAAAACATGAGAAAAAAAATTTACCATCAATCAGGACGTCAGATCTCCAACGATAGAATCTAACTGTATTACAAATGTATGACACAAATACACTCAAAGAGATAGGAAAAATAGGGGCAGAACTAAGTCACTTTGAAAAATCATGTTTTTACTGAAAATTGGAGGGTTGGAAACAAAAGGAATATGAGTATCACTCTAGTTGGTCAATTTTTTTCTTCCTGTGTTATAGACCAAAATTTCTGAAACTGATTTTTATATGTACTAGGGTTTAACAAACACATATATAGATAGTGATTGGTAGAAGACAAGTTTCACACTTCCGGAGAGGGAAGCAAGAAATCAGCAAGAAGGGAAGTTTAGAATGGAGTCATCTATATAAACTGATGATTAACTTAATATCTGTACAGATGAAAAGATAAACACTTATAGATATGTGTGTATACATTAGTTAGTATATTACTCAGTTCTGTTCACTTAGGAAACCAAGGACCACTAAAACCACATAACCAGAAAATGTTCTCAGCACCCATATCTTGGTTTTTATACACTATTGACCAGTAAAAGGAACTAGAGCTCATTGGAGAAATGGCTAACTGAGCCCAAGGATGAGGCAGAGAAAATAATACATTATGAATACATGATACAATTTATAATACAATCTTATAGTGCCAGATAGTAAGAAAGTGCTCAAAAGGTTAAAAAAAAAAATTCTCTCTCCAAGACATTGCTCTTTTTTTTCATGGAACTTCCTGCTGATAACCTCAGGAAGGATTTATTTTCTCTCTGGGCAGGGTCTTCAGATGTGTTCTGGTGTCACATTTTAGTGATTCTTGAAATCTGTTTTTCTGTCTCCTTTTAACAATCAGAATCACGGAATTCAGAGGTTCTAGGGCTTGAAACAAACATCCCTTTCCTGAGACATTATTATATTTACTAGCCTTTCTTTGCTACAGTTCTATAGCTCTGATTCCCAGTTCTTCTCAGGCAACATTTTACCTTCACTACTATTGTAATCATTTGGTCATTTACAAAGTTCCTCTAAGGCTTTGGAATATCCTTAATTTTAATACCTAGCTCATGTTTGGGCTTTTTTTCAGGAAAGGCTACATTTGAGGTTTCGTTCAAAGTGTAAATTTTCTCTCTCTTCTCTGACATCTTCCAATTAATTGTCGAGTCCGTTTAGTTCTGCCACCATATCTCTATTATAAAGCTCACATTTTTTATTCTCAAAAATATCTAATAAAGTCAATAATATTACCTCTTGAACTATCACAGTTGACTTCTTATTTATGCTACAGTGAACTGAAATTGACTGACATAAATTTCTCCAAATATCTGTCTGATCCTGTCATCCAAATGTCCAGAAACCATTGAGTTTTTTTTATTCTCTACTTATTATGTTTGAACTCCTCTATTTCTACTTAAGGTCATGAATAATGATCTTTTCAATTAAGCAATTTTAACCTTTACTTAATACTTTCAATCTAGGTTCAAATAATTCTAAATCACTTGTGTTCTGCATGTTCTCTAAGTTTCTTTGCCCACAATATTTGTTTGTGCTATTTCCTCCTCTGGACAGCCTTGCTCATGCACTTCTCTCTACCTGTGGAAATCATACTTGTGCTTCAAGACCCATGTTATGTGACATTAATGACTTTTCTAATTTTCTAAGCAGATATTATTGCTCTTCAAAACAGAGCAATTTATTATTTTCAACATGTTTTTCAATGTTTTTCCTCTAGTTTAGGATCTCTTAACCTATTCACTATTGCCATTTTTTTTTTTTTTTTTGAGTTCTAGTCTCACTCTGTCACCCAGACTGGAGTGCAGTGGCCGCTCCCGGCCACTGCAGCCTCGACCTGCTGGGCTCCGGTGATCCTTCTGCCTCAACCTTCGGTAGCTGGAACTACAGGCGTGCACTACCAAGCCCGGCTAATCTTTGATTTTATTGTAGAGATGAGGTCTTGCCAAGTTGCCCAGGTGGTTCTTGAACCCGTGGGCTCAGGCAATCCACTCACCTCAGTCTCCCAAAGCGCTGGGATTACAGGCTGAGGCACCAAGCCCGGCTCACTATTGCCATTTTTGGACTGTTTTGCACTTCGTAATATTTTTAGCAGATGATACTAGTTCTATATAAACTATCTCCAGACATCACCAATGTTCCCTGGGAAGGTGAAATAGTCCCTAGTTGAGAATCACTTCTCTAGATAATTTTTCTTTCATGTCAAACACAAAAGGTGATTTAAACACTGATTAGAAACTAAAAAAGTCTTTAATTAAAGAAAGTCATAATTAATTGTAGGTTTATAGTTCTCTGTATATCTTTTCAAGACTATCATCTTGTTTAAGGATATAGTTGAGATTAAGACCCAGGCTTTCTAATTTGCAGACCAAGTCCTATGAATTGTATGTGTAATTTTATGTGATTATAAATATATGCACATACATAGGTACAAGTTATACTGAAATATAATTCTCTAGCATAAAATTAACCCAATGAGAAGGCAACAGTAGCAAAAACATGGAACCAACCATGCTGCCCATTGAAAGAGAACTGGATAAAAAAAAATGTGGTACATATACACAATAGGATATTATGCAACCATAAAGAAGAAAAAACTTATGAACTTTGTGGCAACTTGGATGGACTTAGAGTCTATAATACTGAGTGATCTATCACAGAAACAAAGAAGTGAGTACCACATGTTCTCACTCATAAGCGGACCTTGAACAATTATAAGAAACTGTATAAGAAAGGGATTGGCAGTAGTGGGAAACTGCCGGGGGTGGGGGGGAAGGTGATACACCTCATCAGCAAGGGTACCTGCATAATGATCATTTGTATACCTAACCCTGAATTGTACCCCACATCTTTAAAATAAAAAATAAAAAATAAAATACAATAAAAAAAGAGAAAAAAAATTCGATGACTTTTAGTCTGTTGAGTTGTGGAACTATAGCCACAATCAATATCAGAACATTGTGATCTTGCACCACATTTCCCTCCAACTTTGCCAGCCCAAAGGAATTACTAGCCTACTTTCTATGTTTGTAGATTTTCCTAGTATGATCATTTTATTAAATGGAATAATATAACATGTGGTCTTTTGTAACTGGTCTTTTAACTTATGTGTTTTCAAGGTTTATCCATATTGTAGCATGCATCTATCTATATGTCACTCCTTTTTTATTGACTAAAATATTTCATTGTATGACTATAATGAATTGTATTTATTCACACATCAGTTTATAGACATTTGGCTTGTTTTTACGTTTTGGCTATTATGGATGTTACTATGAATAGGTGTGTTCAAGTTTTGTGTGAGCATGTGTTGTCATTTCTCTTGGGGTTTTATCTAAGAGTAGAATTGCTGGTTCATATCATAATTCTATGCTTAACCGTTTGAGGAACTCTCAGAATGTTCTAAAGTGGCTGCACCATTTTTCATTCCTACAAGTAGTGTATGAAGTTTCAATTTTTACAGACCCTTTCAACACTGGTTATTATCCGTCTTTTTTATTACTGACAACTTAGTGGGTATAAAATTATATACCATTGTGGTTTTGATTTGCTTTTCTCTTATGGCTAAATATGTTGAGCATATTTTCATTTGTGTGTTAGCATTTTTTTTTTTTACCTTTGAAGAAATATCCTTGCATAGCTTTGAGTTATTTGTTCTTTTGTTATTGAGGTGTAAGAGTTCCTTATATAGTCTGGATTCAAATCTTTAATCAAATATATAATTTACAAATAATTCATCTTAATTCTTTTTACTTTCATTATAGTGTTCTTTGACACACAAAATTTGCTAATTTTTTTAAGTAATTAATTTATTTTTTATTTTATTTTTTATTTTATTTTAAAGACGTGAGGTACAATTCAGGGTCAGGTATACAAATGTTCATTATGCATGTATCCTTGTTGATGAGGTGTGCCGCTGCCCCCCTTGCAGACTCACTACTGCCAATCCTGCAAAAATCTCTAATTTTGATGATGTCTGTTTTATACATTTTGTTTGAGTGGGGGTGATGCTTGTGCTTTTGGTGTTACATGTAAGACTCCATTGCCTAATCCAAGATGACAAATATACTTTTTTATCCCTTAAAAATTTTATTGTTTTGGTTCTTGCATTTGCGAAATGTCTTGATTCATTATTAGTTAACTTTTGTATTTGTTGTCAGCCAATAAAAAGATAGATAATAGACTACTAGCAGCCTGGCATGCCTCAGGAGACATCATAGCCCTTGAATGAGATGGGGAGAAGCCTAATCTTGAACACAACCTCTTCTGGTGATGTGAACTAAGCTGGATTGGGAAGAGGGGACAAACAGGCCATGATTCAAGTGTTACGGGCTCACTGTCCATTGCTATTTGTAGTATATTTTCTTGGATAAAAGTTTCTTGGCTGGACACAGTGACTCATGCCTGTAATCCAGCACTTTGGGAGGCTGAGGCAGGAGGATCGTTAGAGGCCAAAAGTTCAGGACCACCCTGGGAAACATAGTGAGACCCCCATCTTTTTTTTATTATAAAGATGTGGGGTACAATTCAGGGTTGGGTATACAAACATTGATTATGCAGATACCCTTGTTGACGAGGTGTGTCCCTCCCTCCCCTAACCTTTTCCCTCAACTGTCAATCCCACCCCCCCCGACAGTTTCCCACTATTGCCAATCCCTTTCTTATAGTATTATAATTGTTCAAGGTCCACTTATGAGTAAGAACATATGGTACTCTGTTCTTTGTTTCTGTGATAGATCACTGAGCATAATCTTTACAAGATTATTTTTTATACAGTTAAACAGGCAAGATAATGTGCACCTGTTGTCCCAACTGTTTGGGAGGCTGAGGTGAGAGGATTGCTTGAGCCCAGGTGTTCCAGGCTGCAGCGAGCTGTGATTGCTCCATTTCACTCTAGCCTGGGAGACAGAGCAAGAACCTAGCAAAAAACCAAAAAAAAAACACCCTTTTTTTTTTCTTTTTTTGAGTTGGTCTTACTCTGTCACCCAGGCTGGAGTGCAGTGGCATGTGCTCATGATCACCGCAGCCTTGATCTGCTGGGCTTAGCCAATCCTTCCACCTCAGCCTTCCAAGTAGCTGGAACTACCGATGCCACCATACCCAGGTAATTTTTGTGATTTACTGTAGAGACGAGGTCTCACCAAGTTGCCCGGCTAGTCTCCAACAATCGCGCTTAGGCAGTTCTCTCGCCTTGGCTCCCAAAGTGCTGGGTTTACAGGCTGAGACACCTTCGCTCAGCCAAAAAAGAAAAAAAAAAAAAGCTTTTTAATTTCCTAGGACAAGTATAAAAAATTTAACTTGCTGTTTATTTTAAAAATTTCAACAGCTAAGGTGATTTTTTGAGAAAGTGGTTCTTCTGAATTTATTATGCTATCTTTCCAGAAAAGATATCACTGTCTGTGTATTTTCGATATGCTCCTTAGAAGCAAAACCTCTGAATTCCCAAGTCAAACACCTTTTATGGTGTCTTAGAGATAATGGATGCTTATTTAATGTTTTCTGTATTGATATGTTTTTATATCTTTCAGTCTTTCATCTAATATCTTACAGTAATATTGAGATAAGCAATTCTAAAGTTTTTGTGTGAGATTCATTTGAATCATACCTCAGGAAAAAAGGTGATTAGTTTGATTCAAGTTATATAATCAGAGTTCCTCAAGATAATGTTGTAATTCCAGACTAATATACTTGGTTAATGCATACATAGAAAAATTTTCAGAGATGATTTTAAAATATTTTTCTTTTTAAGCTCTAAGAATAAATTCTAAGTTGACTTTATTTATTTTACTCTTTTAAATCAATGCAATTGGAAAGACTATGGCTCAATTCTTTTTAAGAATCTGGTATATCCATCCTTAGTTTTGAGAATTAAAATATATAAATATGACTTATTTTTGAATACTTATATATTATTTGTAATGCATAATGACAATAAGTATATTTAGTCCTAATTATAGTAAAATTATAAATTTTTCATTTAAAATAAATTTATTTAGGTTGGAAAATAGTTGACAATATTTTGCATAAATAGTTGTATAGGTTGTTTGCAAACAGTACATTTGTGACATAGTACACAAAAGTGAAATTTAAAAATGAGTTTTTAGTATGAATTTCAATTTGAAAAGAGACATTTCTTTTTCTATTTTAAAAATAACTTATTTTATGTATTAAAATATATTAATATTTTTTCTGCCTAAAATTAATATATTATATTTTAGCTATTTAATTGGTCTCATTAAAGGAGACAGTTTTATTAAAGTGGCAAAAAATTTAAAAGTGTAATTATTTATTATCATTATTGTTAGCCTTAGGAAAGCCATCGTAGATAGTTCTCACCATTTTGCTAACACAAAACAGGGTAGCTCTTTGAAGAAAATTTCAAGCAAATTATATACTTATACCCACCTCTAGGAAGTCTGGAAAATAATTTCCCAAGTTTAAGCATATAGTGCACCTTTTTCTGTCCAAAGAGTGCAGGGTGGTGGTGGAGTGAGGGAGAAGGAGAGAATAACTTTACAATGAAAGAGCCTGACAAATACCACCTCAGTGAGAAAAGTTAATAAAAAGTCATATGTCATATCAATAGTAAGAGTACCGATATCATGTGACAAAAATGCTTTTGTGGTTTTTCTCCTAAATCCCTGTAATTGCAGGCAACTTATAAGAAAAATATCAAGTAAATCCCAATTGAGAAACATACTACAAAATACCTAGCCAATACTTCTCAAAAATATCAAGTCATCAAGAACAGGGATTTTAGTCAGGCGTGGTTGCACATGCCTGTAGTTTCGGCTACTTGGAAGGCTGAGGCGGAAGGATCCCCAGTGCCCAGCAGGTTGACACTGGGGTGGCTGTGATCCTGCCACTGCACTCCAGCCTGGGCAACAGAGTGAGACTTCAACTCAAAACAAACAAAAAACAGGGAAAGTCTGTTACAGCCAAGAGAATCCCCCCAAAACACAACTACATGCGATGGGATCCAGAATAGAAAAAGAACATTAGTAAAAACTAACAAATACAAATTTTAGTTAAAAAAAAATATCAATATTGATATATTAATTAAAATCAATGCACCAAGCTAATACGTCTTGTCAATAGGGGAAACTAGGTGTACAAGATACAAGAACTCCATATTATCATTGCATTTTTTTTCTGTAAATTTAAAACTGTTCTAAAAGATAAAATTATGCTAAAAAATTAAAATTAGGGTGTGCTTTGGATAGAATGCTTGTGTTTCTCCATAATTTGAAAGGCAGGCTCATTTTAAAAAGTACACTCAGATTTTGTCCTCTGGGCAACCAAAGTTTTTATCTTGAAACCTAATCTTCAAGGTGATCATATTAAGAGGTAGACTTTAAGAGGTGATTATATCATCAGGGCAGAAACTTCATGAATGGGATTAGTGCCAAGGGAGCTTGTTTGCTTTTTGCAACATGTGAGGATACAATGAGAAGGTACCATCTATGAACCAGGGACTAGGCTCTCACCAGTCACCAAATCTACTGGTTCCTTCTTTGATTGCATAGCTTTCAGAATGGTGAGAAGAGAATTTCCGTGGTTTATAATCTACCAAGTTGAATTCTGATTTGATTGATTTAAATTGATAGAGCAGATTTTTTTTATGAATCATAATCATATTGAAATTTCCAATGCAGGCAAGTGGTATAGCTTTCAAGTTATGTAAGTCTTCTTTGAATGTTCTCATTAGTGTTTTATAGTTTTTAGATACAAATGGTGCACTCAAATGGTGCACATATTATGGTAAATTTATATCTTCCTAGGAATGTTATTGATACTATTGTAAATTGTACTGTTGTTCATTTCAATTGCCAATAGCTTAATTTTAGAATATAGAAATATAATTAATTTTTACACAATGTTCTTGTATCTGAAACCATTACTAATTTTAAGAGTTATAATAGAGAGTATTTATAATTTACTAGGGAGATAATTATGTATTTTTGCAAATATATATAGTTGCGTTTTTTTCCATTCTGTATGGATTTTTTTTTCTTGCCTTAGTGCACTGAGATGGTCTCCATTATAATGATAAACAGGAGTGTTGAGAGTATATATTATTGCCTTATACCAAATCTTGAGAGGAAAGCATTCAGTGTTTCACTGTTAAGTATGTTGTGAGCTACAAATTTTCCTTAGTTGTCCTTTATTATGTTTAGGAAGGTCTCACTTATTCCTCGTTTACTGAGAGTACTTATTGTAAAATGATGTTGAATTTTGTAGTGCTTTGTCTGCATCTATTAAGACTATCATAGGAGTTTTCTTCTTTAGCTAATCAGTAAGGCAGATTACATTGATAGACTCATCTTGCATTATTGAAAAATAAACCCCATTCTATTATGATGTATTTTATCACCTTTTAAAATTGCTTGATTTGATGCTCTGTGGTTTGTTGACAGTTTTGTGCTTATATTTTGTGCATATGGTCTGCATTTCCTGTGTCTATGTGATTTTGATATTCTAGTAATGCTGACCTCAGAAAATGAGTCTGAACATATTCTATTTTATTTTGTCTCAAATTTCAACTTGAGATTTTAATGGGAAAAATATCCAAATTAAATCAGTGAGACTCTATGGTGAGAGAATTATTTGTTTTTTTTGAGGGTGTCGTAACACCTTGCTTTTCCATACATCCTGTGTCTTTGCATATGATGAAACAGTCACTTCTTATTTTGGAATTTACTTTCACTAGGAATATATTTTTTTTAAGATGGGACTATGATTTTGGTTGGGTAAGGCCATTTGGCTTTTCTTCGGGGATGCAGTGATAAAGACTCCATATGATCCCTTTTATATAGCATTATTGAGGTGCATTTCTTTTCTTTTTTTTTTTTTTATTGTGATATTGAGGGGTACATTTAAGGGTTAGGTACAAAAATATGTCTCATTCAGGCACCCTTGTTTGTAAGAAGTGCCCCCCCATCCCCAGACAGGTATTTACTGCCATTAATTGCTTCCCCTATCCCTCCCACCCCCCCATCGTTTCCCACCACTGTCAGTCATTTTCTTGTGGTAATATGTTGGGTGATCAAGGTCTACTATATGAGTGAGAACA